>JBBPMA010000690.1:0-16753 GCA_038090075.1 Xanthoconium purpureum | reverse complement strand
AATCTCTACTTCTTCGTAAACAGGTACACGACTATGACCGGTCAAGCAAATCTTCTTCATCATGTCATAGTCCAGCATCGAGTCGATGGAAAGCATGAAAACACCGTCGATTGGAGTCATGGCCTGTCGACGTCACACCTCAGTAAGCCCACAAATGGAGAACGAACGGTTATGTCACCTGTTTCACAACTTTCTCTTGCAAATCAAGAGTGGCACCGATGATGGTGACAGTGTCCGACTTCAAGTCGCCGCCATGCGGGGACATGGACGAATGCATCGCAATCAACTCTTTCAGTTCTGTGGAAAGGAGCTCAATACAATGCCATGGAGAGGACTGCCAGAACACTGACCTGCTCTCCGGTAGATGATGCCGTGATGCGGTCCGAGAACGAATTCAAGCAGCTTCGCGACGGGCCAAGCGACGATCCCCTATTACGTCGCACACATGATGTCAGCGGCTGACACGTTGAACTGGTCGAGATCACAAACGAACCAGGAGGTAGATCAAAAAGCGGGTAAAGCCTGCCATTTTTGCACCGAGATAAAGACCGTGGCGGGTGCAAAGAGACTGCGGTATGATTTCCGAAAATCTGTCAAAAATGATTAGACACCAGGCCGAACTTGAGAAGATGAAAGAGGCTCGACGTGTGAAGCGAAGTCGAGGACACGAGGTTCAAACGATGCCATCCTGGTATACAACTTACATGACAATCAAGACCGTACTGGCGACGACACTCTGTACGCCTCCGCCGAGAACAGGGTCGGAAATAATAGGCAGTGTCTCGTTCACGATCATGTTGGCGAGTAAGAGTGTCACCAAAAGTAGGTGACCGTTCTCGCGGATGGGCTTGATCTTGGCAGCGTAAAGCTTCTGCTGACTGTGGCACATGAGGTGAGCGGAATTGCACGGGATGACAAGAAGGATACTGACGGGGTGCCGCTGATACTTAAGACGTTGAGCTGGGTCTCGTCCAAGCTCATGTAGCCTAATGTCAGACCGGCAAAAACACCCGATGACAAGACGAGGACGGGGATGAGACAGGCGAAGACAATGAATTCGGGGCTGGTGGGGTCTGATGTAGCACGCTTGGCGTAGGTGTGCAAGATGGTGGGGTCGTTTGTGGCGCCGCGAAGGTTACGAGCGATGCTGGGCACATGTTGCGATAGTACTGACAGGAGGGTAACGATGAGGCGAGAAGACCGTGGGGAATGCAGAGGCGTCGGGACCATTCGAGGGCAAGGGTTGCGGCAAATGTCTCCCCCTCGGCTTCTTAAATATCTCGCTGACATCAAGTATTAGGTAAACCCTGTGTGATAGTCACCTGCAACAGGCGGCGTTCTGGAAAAAATTCCATGAATCGGCCGAAAACGGGTTGTAACAAGGTTTAATTGTTATGCGAGGAGCACATGACCCGCTGTGAAGTTGGAGCTAGTCAGTCTTACTTACTCGGATGTCACCAAGTCGGTGTTGGTGGAGATACATATGACACGACGATGGACATGGACAAGGACATGTGCACACAGAGATCCAGTCGTCGTCGGTCGTCATCGACCTGAATTGGTTTGCTCGGTCATCCGGTGCTATCGGACCGCCGCACTGCCCAACGTGCCGGCCGGATTCATCATACTTTGATCTTCCAATTGCTCTTATGGCTTGTAACAAAAGTCCAGCTCCACCATGTTTCTCCAACTTCTTCTACCAAAACGGTCTTCGTTGTTTCCAATACGGTTCATCCATATCGACTCCAGAGCTCCACTCCCGCGATGGCGCAAGTTTGGCAGAAGGTCTGCCTACGTGGCAGCGTCACTTGGCACACTCTGGTTCGTAGACCAGAAATTCAATGCTTCCGCCGTAGGGCGTAACTTTCGTACCCTTTGGGCGGTGAGTGTTTCCCTGATCGTTCATCCCATCAACCCGCAACCTGCCTCGGGGATGCCTCTGGAACTAGTGTTCCTTTGGTCACTCCAGAACTTGCACGCCGCATTGAATCGACGCGTTCGCCATCGGAAATGGTCTTGTCTAGCGCCGAGCTCACTTTCAAATTCACACATTCTGATACGGACGTTTCAAACTAGTGTGCCATGATAACTCTAGACTACAAACTCAACTTCCAACCTGAAAAGGCTGACCAAATACCTCAACTTCACGCCCGCGTGGCAGATAGGATGTACAATCTATTCACATCCAACGGCGGTCTTTACATCAAAATAGGTGCACGTTGACAAAGGCAGCCTAGTTCTCCTTGCTAAAACATCCATCCAGGGCAGGCCATCGGTGCTAATTCACCTCTTCTACCACGCCCAATACAGGACAAATTCGCCCGCTTGTTCGATGACGCGCCTCAAATACCCTATTCTGAAATTCTGTCCGTCTTCCGATCTGAATTTGGCCGCCCTCCCGCAGGTCACGATGGCATCTTCGATGTATTCGAAGAAGAAGCAGTCGCGAGTGCCAGCGTTGCCCAAGTTCACCGCGCAAAGCTTAAAACTGGTGAATGGGTCGCAGTCAAGATCCAAAAGCCAGATGTGACGAAACAGATCGAATGGGATCTCGGCGCATTCCGTATGGTGATGTGGGTATTCGAGAATTGGATGTTCGACCTGCCCGTTTATTTTGCTGTTGGTGGGTGGTTTCCCCCTTCGGCGAGGAGCGAGTCGTTCACACGACATACGCAGATTTTATCAGCAGCCATCTGAGGAAAGAGCTGGATTTCGTGCAAGAAGCACAGAACGCGGTAGTCACTGCCCAGTTTATCGCCGCGGAGCCACGTCTCGCTGGTAAGGTACACATACCCAAAGTGTACCCCGAATACTCGACGAAGAAGGTGCTCACTGCCGAATGGATCGACGGCATACGCCTAAGCGACCGCGTGGCTATTCGGAGGCTCATGGGAGAGCAAGACCAAACAGCCTCTGCTTCAAGCCTCAGAAATCATCCATCACTAGAGGGCGTTCGCTTGAAAGGTGGCGTCAAGTCGATTATGCAAACCATGGTGGAACTATTCAGCGCACAAATGTTCAGCTGGGGATGGGTACACTGTGACCCACACCCTGGTAACATCATCGTCCGGCCTCATCCCTCGAATCCAAAGGATCCGCAGCTAGTGTTGCTCGACCACGGATTATATGTTCGTGTCAAGGAATCCTTTAGAAGGGAGTATGCGACGCTGTGGAGAGGCTTGTTGGCTGCGGATTGGGATGCAATCGAACGTGTGACGACGTCGTGGGGCATTGGCACGCCGGATTTGTTTGCGAGTGCGACGTTGATGCGGCCGGTGAGGTATGGCAAGAAGAGCAAGATAGGAAACGGGAATGGGAATGGGAATGGGAATGAGCCCGTGGAAGAGCTGAATCAGTACGAGCAGAGCATACGGATGAAGGCCAAGCTGAAGCGGTTCTTGCTGGATACGGACAAGATGCCCAAAGAACTCATCTTTCTCGGGCGGAACATGAGGTGAGTGGTCGATATGGTTCGTATGAACAGCGAGCGTTGATTGGCACACGTCATCAGGATAGTCCAAGGTCGGTGGTGATAGCCATTCCCCCTCCTTGCTTTCCTGACTTTCTACTCTAGGAAACAACCAAGTGCTTGGCTCGCCCGTCAACCGTATCAAGATCACCGGATACTGGGCTTCCGCTTCCCTAACGACCTCTACGCATCTCACGTGGACAGAGCGCATGAAGGAATACTGGCACTATTTCGTATTTCGAGGCATCATGTTGTCCATTGATTTCGCGTTTTGGACGAGCAAGGTGCGTGAGTGGATTCGGCGCATGCTGGGCAAGTCGAGCGTCGGTTTCGAGGACGAGTTGGAGAGAACGATGAGAGGGTTTGCAAAGAGTACGTTTGGGATAGACGTAGCCCCCGGTGCCTTTGAGGGGTAGCTGGTAGCTCGATAGATCTCTCGGTAGACAGCTGATTATACGGGAACTCTTATAATTGGGGGGAGACACTGGATTATAACCTCGCACACGACTCTTCGTCAGTCGGCAAGATCCAGCAATAGTGGTTTGCCAACGTGCGGTCCTCGGGGATTGTCCATTACGAGATGCACACCTTTCTTCAAGGACTGGAATCTATTGCAACCTTGTAATCCACATTCACTTCAGCTGTTCACATCGCTCACGCACTCCCAAACGCCCTTCAAGTTCTCTTTCCATAGCGTCACTTTTCCGTCGCCACAGCTCACAGCGAGGATGTTGCCCGCGAGGCTCCAGGAGACGCGCCAAACAACATCAGGGAACTTGCCCGGCGTTGATGGCGTATTTTGAGATGCGGTGGGGGACGGGTCAAGGGCCGCCTTGACCCATGGTGCGTTCGGTGTGTCCTTTGTCCAGATGAGCACAGACTTGTCCTATGACCGAATAAATTGTTAGAACGGAGTTGCATTTGTTTACTCCGTACCACATACCTGAGATGCTGTAGCTATATAGCTCCTTGGCAGTCCGATATTTGGCGCCCACGCGACGTCGCGCACCCAGTCTCCGTGTCCTTCAAGTGTCTCCTCCTCAACCCACGTCTGAGTGTCGTCGCGGAAAGACCAAATCTTGACGAGGTTATCGCAGCCGGCGCTGGCGAAGCGTTTAAAGGGTGCGGGAGGGGCTGGCGCTCCTGGTTGATGAGGTTGGATGAGCGAGCCGGGGTGGGTAGCGGGCGCCCAAGAGACGGCGTTACAGCCAATGGCGTGGCCATTGAAGATGTCGGCGACCCATTGGCCGTCGTCTGGAACGTCCATGTCATTATCAAACGATGGGTTCGGGGCGAGAGAAAGCGCGGAACGGACCTTTGAATGTGAGCACAGAGAGTTTTCCATCGGAAGAGGCACATGCCAGGATGGCACCAAGTTCGTGGGGGGCCCAAGAGATAGAGTTGACTATTCGAGCCAGTAAAAAAAGTTAGATGAAGTATACGGGGTGCTGGCGGCGGACGCACCTGACGCGGTGTGCAACGAGTGCTCTTTGATTTTTGTCCACGACCCGGCCGAGGGTCCCTGGGTTTGCTCTCTCCAGATGAGCACTTGGCCGTCGTACGAACACGATGCGAGAATGTTGCCGAACTTGGGATGGGCCCATGCGACCTGCCAGACGGGGCCGGTATGGCTAGCAGGACGTGAGGGTCGGTCTCGACGAATATCGTGGCCACGCACCCTTTGAGTGTCTGCCCACCCGACTTGGACGGCTCGCCGTCGACGACGTTGAAAACCTTGACGGTGCGGTCAGAAGAACACGTCGCTAGTCGTTTTCCGTAGTAGTCGAGTTGCGCATCGTGCTAAGAACGACATGAATATGAGCCCAAAATTTAGAGCGTATACATACGATCATGTCCTCGTGCGCCGTTTCGATTGGGACCGCATCGCTAGTTGTTGCGCTGACCATGGCGTCAAGAGTGACTACGTGGTGCTGATACAAGGCGCGTATGCGATCAAATCAAGCCAAACACTAGTAACCGTACTCCGAAACGGCTAATGTCGACTAGCGCATATCATGACGAAGAGGCCTCAATCTCAGGAGGACGCTACGACGGGTCTGTTTGACCGTGCATCGGCCCTGCACGCGCAGGAAGTGCTCAAGTTCCAGTCCTCGTCCACCGTCACGTCGACCAAGTCCGAACATGCGTTCCTCCAAAAAATTCTGCAGTCGGGCACGCTGTCGGACCGGCTTAGTGCTCTGACGCTGCTCGTCCAAAGCAGTCCTCGGCACAACACAAAAGCGCTCGAGTCCTTGAAGAGTTTGGCGGAGAGAGGTAAAGGTAAGGGAGGTCGCGGGGAGAGCTTGAAGGCACTGCGCTGCATCGTCGATTGGTGGGTCGGCGGTGGTGCACCGGATCGCAAGCTCAAGTGCGTTCTTTCTTCTGGTTGATGTTCGTGTTTGACCGTTAGAAACAGATATTTTCGCGATCAGCCCTTGACGAATCGAACAGTCGAGGATGAACAGTTGCTTGCCTGGTACTTTGAAGATTGGCTGAAAAAGTATTTCTTCTCGGTCTTGCAAATTCTCGAAACCCTCGCCGCCGATCCTTTGCCATACGTGAGGACGCAAACACTTTCGTTGATCAGCAACCTCCTACGGAATAAGCCAGAGCAAGAACACAATCTGCTCAAGCTCCTTGTAAACAAACTGGCAAGTGCATTCTTACCCGATTGTATTTTCCTCGATTATAATTCCCTGCAGGGAGATGGAGAGAGACAGGTTTGCTCTCGTGCTTCATACCACATCCTCCAAGTCCTGCAGACGCATCCGGCAATGAAAGCAGTCATCATACGCGAGATGACTTCGCTGATCTTTGCTCTCGTTGCCGCCCCATCAAAAGCCAAAGACACTGCAAACGAGCATGCTCGTTACTATGCGGCCATAACACTCAATCAGACCTTTCTCCAGCCAGGTGATACAAGCGTAGCCCTACAACTCATTGACGTGTACTTTCGCATGTTTGGAGATCTCCTCGCTGAAGGCAAAGTTGCGGAAAACGACGAAGATACCCATGGAAAGCTTATATCTGCCATTCTCACTGGCGTGAACCGCGCTTTGCCATTCGCAAAATTCGACGCTGCCGAGGCCAGGTAGCTTGGAAATCTCGTTTCCATCTCACGAAGCTTACTGCGAATTCCAGCTTCTACAAGCATATCGATACTCTCTTCCGCATCACGCATACGTCGACGTTCAATATATCGTTGCAAGCTCTCGTCCTCGTTCAACACCTTTCGGCCTCGCTCGCCAGCCAGCCAGGCTCCTCGTCGTCTTCATCGCGCTCTCAGTCAATTGTCGACCGATATTACCGTGCGCTGTATTCCTCGCTCCACGACGGACGACTGGCGTCGTCTTCAAAGCAAACGATGTACTTGAATTTACTATTCAAATCGCTGAAAACCGATGCCAATATCGGGAGGGTCAAGAGCTTCGTTCGTAGGCTCATCCAGGTATTGGTCAGCGGCGGAGCTGGAGGCACAGAGTTTGTGGTTGGAGGGCTTTACTTACTCGGAGAAGTAGGTGTTATCCTCCTCCAACTTCGATGACTGATGGTCGCCCCTTCAAGATTTTCAGCACTGTTCCGGGTTTGCGCGCGTTCTTGCAAGGAGTGTCAGATCCCTCGGAAGCAGAAGATTACGATCCCCGAAAACGAGACCCCCAGTTTGCACACGCATCGGCTTCACCGTTATATGAACTTGTGCGTCGCCTTCTATCAGTTCTCACCTCAATTGCTAATCTAGACCTGTTCAGCTCCCACTCCTTCGCCATTATCATCCTACCGTCTCGCTTCATGCTTATCAGCTTCTCACGTCACAACCCATCACCTCGAGTCCGGACCTCACGCTCAACACACTCTCCCACTTCCTCGATCGCTTTGTATACAAGAACCCCAAGAAACCTAAATCAAAAGGCGCGAGTGCCATGCAACCTGCTGCGAACGCATCCGACGGTGTTGGTGTCAAGCGAGTCAAAGGCGAGGTCAGCGGTGGTGCATTGCCAAACGAAGAAAAGTTTTGGAAGAAGAGGGTGGAGGAGATTCCTGTAGATGAGGTATGATCCGGGTTGGTGGGTGTATGACGCCATCTCACCCCTGTCCAGGTCTTTTTTCACAAATACTTTTCAAGAAAAAACTGCAAGCACCTTGGTCAAGTTGGTCAGGACGAAGGTAGTAAAGGGGTGGCGGGATCGGAAGGATCACAAGACTCTGGAGACGAGGATAGTACCGGCAGCGAACCTGAATCCGATGAGGGAGGGTCCAGCGATGCCGAAGAGGACGCTGTGTGGAAGGTACGCACACCGAGAGCGCTTGATTTTCTACTCTCATGTGCATTGTCAGGCTATGCAGGCTACCATCCCGCGTGAAAACGGAGATGAGGCCTTCTTAGAAGTGGATATTGATGATGACGAATTGCTATCTGATCCTGACGCAGGCGACGATTCCAGCGTCGAAGGCAAGGAAGAACCCGAAACCGATGCTGATGGGGACGAGTTTGGTGATGGTGTATCGCTCGCTGAAGGGTCCGACGACGACGACCTGGTCGCCTTGGATGACATTCCAGATGGCCTCATTGAATATGATGGTTCAAATGCGGAAGCAGAGCAGGACGAGGAGTGGGGAGGCATCGGTGGCGGCGACAAACGCAAACGGAGGGACAAGAATCAATCTGGACGCAAGAAACGGAAGACGCTGCCTACATTCGCGACCTACGAGGAGTATGCGAAGATGATCGAGGATGCTCCTGAGGATGATATATAAAATCTATCACTATACACCAATTCTTCAGTGTGCGTCGGTGGTGTTAACCATTGAACGAAGCCGATTTTGAAGCTCGATTCCTCCAACGTCGCTGTCCATTCCTTTACGTGAATTCGGTCATTAGCATTGTTCGCAAAAACTGGGCGACTCTATTCTCTGAACTCCAATGGGAGGATAGTACGAGGTAATATGCCTCGTAGAGTGGTTAGAGTTGCCTGTCGCACAGATACAGGCGCGGCGGAAAGAAACATGTCTGAGAGTGCCTAATAATTGGGGCAAATGGTCACTTCCGACGGGCTCACCTCACTCATTAGTAAAGAGTGCGTACCGCACGCTGGTTTGGGATAATGATGGGGCGAAGGGGGCTTTTTTTGTATTGGATGGGTGACTGTCATCTTAGCCTGCCGTAGAATTTTTCACGAGCCTTTATGCCCCGCCGAGCCTCCTCGTCTTTGAGCTTAGCCTCTAACCCCGTCCATGCATTGCGAGCGTACGTTTCTGCCCGCTATAACATCGTGGCAGGATCAGCTAAGAGCAACGGGAGCTACATAATCCATGCCAACCTTGATGAGGTCTTTTATTTGGTCCATGGTAGATGTTTCTGGGCCAACTAATCTGAATGTCTGGAGGATGGGTTTTCCCCTCGGGAACGCATACATCGCATACATCCGCAATGGTACGGACGCTTCTTCTTGTAGCGTTGCGTCCAAAAAGTGCACGTTCGACAACTAATAACACACGTATCAACCAGCGGGGGAGTAATCCGCGATGACGGGACGAAAAAAATGGAACGTACGACATTCAGCGTGACACATACAGGCCACGACTCCCTCCCGCTCAAGACCTCTCCCTCATCCCAGTAGTCCGTCAGCTCGAAATCGGTCGCCCTGCTCACGTTCTTGGTCTCGAGACCGCCCCTGTCCTCGTCTTCCTCATCGACGTCTACGTCCATCCCAGCGTCGCCTTGTGTACCTTGCCTGCGCGGGGCGCGATATTCTACGCCTTTTGTACGCGGGACCTTGGTGTCCCAGAGCGCGGCCCGACATGCCAGCATGAGGCAATCTACGACGTTGCCCCCGTCTGCGAAGACGACCGCGTCCAGTTTTGCAGCCCAGGCTTTCTTCCCGGGGACGATGATGAGATTGTCTGGACGGAGAGACGGATGAGCGAGGACGCTCTCCAAAAGGATCGTCAGATCCGATTGGAGGTCTTCCAATGCGTTCGAGGACAGCGAAGGGTATGCCGCGGGGGAGCTGGCAGTGACCAAACGTCGGGTTTAGTCAACATCAAGTGGAAAAGACGTCGAGAACGCACCAGGAGACGGTACACGCGACTTTTCCGCCTTCGTCTTCGTCGTCGGGGCTGGCGACTTCGAGTTTGACACCGGCGACGACTTCTGTGCCGCCGCCCACGCCCCCGGCCTCTTGGACGTAACCAACTCGTCCAGGACGTCCTATGGACACTTTGGCGCTCCCATTTGCGAGGGGGATCACGCCTGTCTCGAGTGCGATGGGTCTGTAGTCCTGCAATGAACGGCCATCGAGACGCAGTGGTGGATCGGAGACAAGGGATGACTGTATGTACGACTTTTCGGCTTTGGACAAGGAGGCCATCATTGTGGGTTGTAACCAAGATATGTACATCAACTCTGCCATATATGCATAGGACTCTGGCACAATCCCCCTCCTGTCTCGATGCTCGCCTTGAAACGCATCCCAGCCGTCATGATGTCGACGATCTCCAACACCGCCGCCCAGTCTAGTGCTGACCGCAGCTTGGGACCACGTTGGTATCGTGATACAAGGCAGTTGACGTAGGATGCACGCTGGTCGATGGGTGGGTTTGCGCATGCGGGGTCGATCAAAGGTTTACTCCCGCGTGATGTAAGACAACTCTCACAAAGATCTCATGGGGAGGGTTCAGGTAAAGTAAGGTGATCATGCTCACTTCTGCGTCGCTTATCAAATTCCTTGTGCGTGGCGAGGGACAGGTGCCGCATGGGTACGCAAAGTTCAACATGAAACTCTTCTCATGGAACGTCCGGGGGTTCTTCAGAACATACTCACAGGCCATGACGCGCTGCATAATGATTTGATCAGACTTATCATTGCTGTGCATCGCGTCCCCATATCGCATAACTTTCTCCATGTGTCATTATAGCATATCATATCTCCCAATCTTCCGAATCGAGGACTCTTCTCAAATATTTTCAGAGTCCTACATGGATGAATGGAATCCAGTCAACGAACGCCCCACCACGATCTCGAGCACATTTTATGGCTTCGTGCAGCGCTCGCGCCGCCTCCCGATGATCCGGCCGCTTGTCGACCCGGAACAGCTCCTCGTAGACATCCCTTGCGACATCCGGCGCAACCCTATCGCTGATCGACCACATCGTCCCAATGGCTCCGCTGTAACCTGCAAATAGCATCCCTGCCGCAATATGAATGGCCTCATCGGAGAGATCCTTGTCACCTGTCGCTGTCTGGCATGCGGAGAGAAAGGCTAGGCCACCACGAGAACGCAACAAGGTGATCATGTCAGATACTTTCAACCGGCGTTCGTCAGCGAGACAGAGTCCACTATGCGTCGGACGCGTGGGATCTTGGGTGCCATGACATGCGAAATGGACCCAGTCTATCTCCTTCATCAATCCGAGTACTTCCTCGACCGTTCCGATGGAGGATTTCACGAGGGTAATGCATGTTGAACTCTTGATCACCTCCCTCATGTATTCCAGCTCGGTGACCTCACCTCGAAGTCGGGGTAGGCCATCCGACGGCGGTTGACGGACAGCAAGAAGGCGAAGTTCGCGGTTAACCACCGTGCTGTGATTGGCTGAGCGTGCAAGAATGCTGAGTGAAGGGGTATATGACGAAACAACAAAGTCGGATACTTTGTCCCCGGGTTGTGGATGCACGGTATCATAAATGCCTGCTGCATGATCAGGGAGAAACATAAAAGGTCCTGTCGGACACCAAAAAATGCGAGATAGGTCCCCAGGTGTCTGTTCCGGATAAATGAACAAATGAGCTTTATACTCAAGCGGGATGACATCACGTACCGAGAAACCGAGGGCATCCAAGACGGGTTTCACTATGCATCTCCACAACGGACATAAGAACGACTCCCAGTTGACGTCTAATGGTGCAGGTCTCCCCTCCCTCGCTTGACGAAGGAAACCTTGCAGGGTGCTCTGGAGACGGGCAGATTGCTTCAGACTGAATTGGGGGAGTGGGACATGAATGACATGGTCTACGTTGGGAAGAACGATCAACGCATCACAACGGCTTTCTGCAGCGTTAAGTATGACCACTGGCCCAGAGTGAGCAGAGGCACGAAGCTGAGAGAAATCTTTCTGGAGGAGGAACCGTTCGAAACCTGGCAACTTTCGAACATCCTGGAGTAGATTATCTCGCTCGATCGCCAGCACACGGTGACTGTCAGCCTCTTGCTACAAAGATCCTGTCGCACTTGGAGTCGGTTCGGAGAGGGTGGACAATGATTTTTCGTGAGTGGCACTAGCATATTCTAATGCGGCAGACAGTTCCCGAGGTCTATGGGCATGATTGGGATAAGAACATGACAAGTCTTCGTAGGAGCTGCGAAGTTGGAAGAGGTCCCCCATACGATGGAGCGGGCTTGCTCGAGCCATTCCACCGCGGTTTCCGGAAGACCCGATTCTAAAGCAGCAGCTGCCGCCTCCCGCACCACACCGGCACCTTGTGCGAGTTCAGTATAACGGGCTGAGAAAGACAGGCCATTCCATGCAAGTTGAGGAAGGATGTTTGTTGAAATAGAATATGCATGGAGAAGAGAACGATGGTGGATAGCACGAGCGCATGTAATCCAGTTCTGTGATGCGCGGAATCGAACTCTAGCAGGACCCAAGAGATCAGAAGCAGCACGAAAAAACAGGGAAATTGCGTGTTCCATGTCGCTCAGATGGCCGAGGTGTTTGAAACGAGTTCGGAAGGAGTTGCCGAGGTTGTTAAGATGGCTGGGCTTGTGGGGGTGACCATCAGGAGTGACGTCAACAGCTTCCCTCTGTCTCGAAATGGCGTCCTCCAGGTCGTTGAGCTGGCTGAGGCGCTCGAAACGAGTTCGGAAGGAGTTGCCGAGGTGGATAAGAAGGTTGGGTTTGCGAGGGTGACCGTCAGGAGTGACGTCAAAAGCATCTCCCAGCCTCGATATCCCCTCATTCAGGTCTGCTTCATCCCCAAGGTGTTCGAAACGATCCAGTAGCGCCACACCCAGATTCCCTAGCCCAGCGCGGTATCGGTCATCCCACAGCGAAGTGGACCTGACCAATTCCCGCAAGACACTGACCGCCTGTTGCAAGTCCGCCAGATCACCAAACCGTTCGAAGCGGCGTAAGAAATCGACACTTAAGCTGTGCGGGTCCTCGTTCGTGAAGCGTGAAGCTGAGCCCTGTTCCACTAACAATTGACCAATTTGTTCCGCGGTTCCCACTCTAGGTCTGCTATGGAGTTTCAGCATGAACAGCGCGACTTGGTTTGCATGATTATCCGCCGAGCTCAGCTTCATCGCCTCATGCAGCAACACTTCAGCCTGTGCTCCGGTGGCCTCGTCTCTCAGCTTTTGGAATTGTGCGAAATACACTATGGCCAGCCGAATTAACGTGGAAGGTCTGTCAGGGTGACCAATAGGACGCGCAGCGAGTGCATCATGATACAAACCAAGGGGGACTAGCAAATCTCCATCCCCCACCTGACAGAGGATGAATTTTGCTGTTGCCAGGTTCGACTGAGCTGCCACACGACAAGGATGATTTGGTGGACAAACACGGAGCGCCCGCTCGAAGTCTGCGACAGAATGCTCTAGATCTCGTTTTTCACTGTGCTTTCGGTAACGCGAGAGGGCGCTGTGGCCTTTGTTCGTTGCGTTTTCTAGCTCGCCCTGGGAACCAGTTATTGACTGTGGATGTGTGACAATTAACAATGATGCCATCCGCACATATTACCCACTTACGGAATGAGAGCTGAGGAACCTCAGTGTTGATGGGTCACCGCCATTGCACTTTCGCGATATGACAGTCACTAAAATGGATGAACATGGGGATATAACGTCCCCATCCCTTGGTAGAAAAGCGAACGCTATTATGGTGTAAGTGTCCAAAATCCCATGGGCAAAACTTGCTCGTACTCACGAACTCCTGTTGCCCTGCGGTCCAACAGTTGCTCCGTAGTAACTGTAAACTTTTGCAGCTGCTCCCCAGAACCCAACATGGGCTGGAATTCAAAGGATGCATAAACTTCAAGACGAACGACGGTCGACAAAATTGACGGACTGCAAAGTGTCAGGACAATCCATGGCCGGAGAAAGGGGATCTTACATCGGGATCGGCCCAGTCCATTCGACGACATCGTGGTTTACTGACGAAGGCTTATTTTTGGTCCTCCATTCAAGGCCACTGTGATATATCACTGCGTAGAAGCCAGCGGGGATACCTCGAAGTCCCAGAGCGACATCTGTCGCTCGGATACCTACATTGTTATTAATATTGTTTGCAAACTGTAGAGGAATGAGTTTCGTACTCGTGATCGTCAGTTCTTTGTTCTCGTCCGTGTGAATTGATGTGTCTACGGAGGACGACCCAACCTGTCCTGCTACAGGGGTTTCCTCTGGCTCTTGTTCCTTCGTGGGATGGGGGTGGGAAACACCGGATGATACACCGTCCTGCGGGATAGGTCAGTTGGCGACCTAGCAGCTAGGTCACGAGACCCACATCCACCTTCTTGTCCGCGTGTGTTGATGTGTTTGAATAGGATGAGCCATCATGTGGCTGGACTCCTAGTACAGCGGTCTCTTCTTGCCCTTGCCCTTGCGTGAGGTTGAGTGATGGTATGTCGTTCTGCAGGATGAGTCAGTCCGTGGTCTAGCAGCTAGGCCACGGAACCCACAATCTTGGTCTCATGCATGTAAAATGGCGCGTCTCCACTCGGTGGGTGGACTGCTGGTCCATGGGTCTCCCCTTGCTCTTGCTCCTCTGTGGGGTCGGAGGGGGAAGCGTCGGGTGATGGTATGCCGTCCTGGAGGATAGCTGAGTTGATGATCTAGCAGCTAGCTCACGAAACCCACATTCTCTTCGTCCACGTTCACTGATGTAGCTGAAGAGGACGACCCATTCTGTGCCTGGACTTTTGGTACAGGCTCATCTTGCTCTTGCTCCTGTGTGGGGTCGGGGTGAGAAGGGTCGGGTGTTGGCGTACTGTCCTGGAGGATAGATCAGTCAACGATGGCGTAGCTACTAGTAGGTCACAAAGCCTACGATCAAGGAACCAGATGGCAACGTCACAGCTTCATGCGGTTGCCCCTCGCCTGCGTTCAATCTGCTAGTCATCAATGGTAGGACCTGTAAAGCAAGCGGTTGATGTGTGCAAGGGACTTACCTGGAGCACGGTAACCTCCATAATTGCCTCCATAGCGAAACCGACCTTGTTCGCCGCAACATAGTGGGTACATGATGCGGTCCTTCTTCTCCTGTACCCAATCTGCTGTTCATCATTGCTTAGGTTGGCTATTGAGATATGCAGCGGGGGGCGTACCCGCAGCGCATTGAAGTCCATATCCGCCTGCACAATAAGCCAAACCTTGTCAACAGCGACGTTGTTGATCCACGCTGCGGTTGGCCTTCTGCTGTGTCTGATCTACTGGCCATCACTGCTGAAGGGAAACTGAGGTCCTGAAGTTGCAAAAAAGGGCGCACCTGAAGCGCTTTCATATAAGCTTGTAGTCGCTGTGTGCACAGCAGTCACCACAGCGAATTCATGTAGGCCTTGAGGACACAGCGAATCCTCGACACGCGTATGTAACGGCATGACGTCTACTTATGTGCTTTCAATGTGGATACCGCGAGGACTCACGCACACGAGCGGTGGAAGGCCAGCTGACGCAGAGTTACGAGCTCGAGTCCAAACCATGCAAATGAGTCGGATGGCACAATTATAGTTTCCGAACCCACCAACTTCATCATGGAGGTCCGACTCTGCGTCTCTTAGTCTTCACAAGGGTCGTGACCAACCGTTTTCTCCACGTGTCGCCATTCCACAGGACTGTGTGGTTCTCATTTCGGGCTGTGCAATGCAGGAATGCTCGAAACGCGACGAAAGGGAGAACACGTACGCTCGGCATCCCTGACACTGCTGACAGGTTCCTTAGAATCCGTGGGGAGGCCAGAAACGCGGTAACGAGACACCCCGAACGCGCTGGCGACGGCGATGAAACATCTATAGAGGCTCATCCCGGTGCCCCGAGTCTCACGCCAGTCAGACAGCGACGACCACGCCATGACGTTCTCGCTCAACTTTGCTACGCCCGTCAACACGGCACTCCTAATCTACATACTCTATTCCGTCCAAAAGATCATCTTCCCGCCCATCTCGTCCCCCAAAGCCGTCCTACACAAGTTTAAGCAAGGCTGCCCATGGATGCCCAGATCCCATGCACCTACCGTCCTGTTTCAGATGTACACTCCAAAGACACTCGTGTCTTTCGATGGCAAGCCCGCAAACATACCCCCTGAGCCACGTCGTCAACTTCAACTACAGAAGAATTCCAACGCGCGCACACCTGGTCCATAAAATCCGCGCTGTGCCGTGACGTCAAACACAATGCCGTTTATGGCGAGCAAAATCCGCCGTCCACTGTCTTGAGACACCTCTCGAGGCAGTGTCCTGCAGCAAGTGGTGCTGCCAGCGCGATTATAGTGATCAGCAAGGGCATCGTCAATGACCCAACAACCTTTCCTCCACCCTCAAAGATGCACGGCTCATACCACCGGGCTCTTGAGCGTCTCCTGTCTGTAGCATTGCTTCCCATGACCGCTGCAGTGTTCGCAATGTCCTGCTTACCCCGTCCTCGACGGTCCCTTTAATGTCTGTCTCACTCGCGATGCACAGTCACATCGGGGTAAGCCACGTCGATTCCTCGAGCGTTTCATGTCGTTCAGTTCTCAACGCCTAGTTTGATGCCGTATTCGTCGATTATCTCCACAAGCACAAGTTGCCCACCCTTGGTCCATTAGTGGCCTGGACCCTCAGAGCTGCGACCGTTGGCGTTTTGGTTGGCGTTTACCAGTTCAACACAAACAACATTGGTGAGTTTTCCTTTACTGTCTCAATGCCGCGTGGGATGAGGCAGAGTCACACGGTTTGAGGCAGAGTCACACGGTTTGACTGAGTTGATCAACAAGGTTTGGACTGCATAGGTCTACATCGTAGCACGCCATGGCTGTGTAGCCTGAAAATTCAAGCATGTCACTTCGTGCCCTCAGTACGAATACTACACTGTGTTGGTCTCTTCTGCTACAACACCCCGCATCCAGGACCACACTATCCTCATCCATCAGTTTCCAAGAGGATATTGAACAATGCGTTATAACACTTGCCTTGTGTGCATCGGCACAGCAACATGACTTGGGCTTCTGCATCTCCTCACGTACTCTGGTCGCTCTCTCTGATAGTTCAATCATCACCACCCACATCGCGTCGAGCTGCTTTGTGAACT
>JBBPMA010000689.1:0-18381 GCA_038090075.1 Xanthoconium purpureum | reverse complement strand
GATGCTCTCATCACTGGCAAGACGACTGGCGGTGTCCAGGTCAACCCCGTCAGGCCTACGATCACTATCGACGCCGCCTCCGCAATCTATCAGCACAGAGAACACCATAGCCGCTAAACTAACTGAACACTTCTCCCCATTGGAGCTTGCAGTGCAAGACGTTTCCGGTTAGTAGTCTAACAAAAACTCATGGATGCATGTCGACCTATGTGCGTAGGAGGATGTGGTTCATTTTTCGCAATCAAGATAGTCAGCGACGCCTTCAAAGGCCTCTCAACAGTGAAACAACACAGACTCGTCACTGAAGTCTTGAAACAGGAAATCCATGGAATCCATGGACTACAGGTTAGTCGCGGGAGAAGGGAACTAAATAAATGTTGACCACCCAACAATAGATCAAAACAGTTATACCTCCATAGCCTCAAGACAGAGGACGCGGATCCCTTGCATGTCACACCCAAAGGCTATAATTAGAGAACAATGCTTTCCAGAACTCGTCTAGGGAATTGTCAGCACCTCTCTGGTTTTTTATGCACCATTAAGAGTGAAATCGCTTCCCGACTGTATTTCTCGCGGCTTGGATCGTCCTCAACCTGCAGGACCTTGAGGGGCATTGCTTAATGGGTGAACCTGCAATAAATACCTCGTTCCAGTTGAACTCCTTCTTGAGCAGCGTAAAAAAGCGCTTATCTGCCTGTCAAAGGTGAGTAGTGGTATAGCACCCTCCCCATGGATAACAATACCTTGCGCCTCTTCTTGTAACAGAAGAGTATTTCCGTTTTCTCCGTTGCCAATTCACAAAGCGTCTTTACCAGGAGCGGGAACGCCGGTTCAAAATAAACACAATCTGCAGCAAGAATTAGATCAGGTTGGGGTATCCCATGGGGCAGTGTCTCCCCCCTGGTGTTTCATGGTCACCACTGATGTGGAATGTGATCATGAAAGTACTCACCAATTTAATTCCGATACGACCACGGACGACTCTAGCTGATTCAGTTTCACGTTCGCATGCATGATATCGAGCAGTGGTCTATGTAATCTGCGTCAGTCATGCATTAAAACTGGCGGATAGTTGACGAGTGCTGACTGACGCTTGGTCAGTAATCCAAACTTTGCCGCCGAGCTTCCCGATGACGAGTCCCACCAAACCAGTTCCACTGCCCAGCTCCAAGATCGTTTTTCCCATGCAATATCTCTCTCCACGGAGGGCCAGATAACTTGCCAAGACCTGTGATCCGATTAACTCTCCATTAGGGAAAATCAGGTAGACTCGGATAGATATGCGAACCTCCCCAGCTGGCCATGCGATCCCCCCGCATCCGGGGCTCGCGTCCACCTTAAGCTCGACGTGTACGCCGGAAAACGATAAACGGATGAGCTCGTTGTATGCTGACTGGGGTTGAACGGGAATAATGTTCTGTGAATCGCCGTCATCTCCAAGACTGTCGTCGCCTTTGAAGTGTCGAAGGGGGTCAAGTGCGTCCAGCGCTTCATCGAAGGCAATTTCGTTTGAGAGGATGGATGGGTCTAGACCCGCCGCCTGAGTGCCGTTTATCGGGACAATCATGACGTGTCAGAAATGATTCAGCTTGTAGACGTGTAGGAGGGTCAACGACTTCGAATATTGATCATGCTTGAGTGACGTTAGGCTATCACCACGCTTTTTAAGACAAACGTGATCGTCAGATTTGTGTAGAGCATTGGGCAATTGAAAATTGCTGACTGCAGGTTCGCTACTCACCGCGAGTTCTATGATATGCAAGGTGCCGCTTTGCTTTAGTTGGCTGGTTGTATCTTATCTCGAATTGCCATGGGGACGTGACTTGCCGCTTGCGAACATCAGAAGCTGATGTTGCGCAAGATGCCGCTGCACGGAATTGTGGTCACACAACTGTCAACTGACTGGCCAGACGAGACGTGCCATGTATCAGGGCGTATCAGACATCACGATCGTTTTACTCGGTGATAACGAATACACTGTACGGCTGACGTTGAAGCTGGTGTCCCTCCCATGATGAATGTGATGGACACATCGCATCAATCTCGAATCACACACTGCCGATTTGACAGGACCAAAGTCTTTGCCATAAATAGTTCTGAGCTCACCAAGCGATCAAAGTGCACCGACAAGCGGTGTCGATGAAGGTACTGCGCCCGCACCTCGCATAGTAGGTAGTCCGGCAACTAACCACAAATGGTCGCCCCAGCTCCCCCATATATTCATCAAGACGCGCCTTTCTTTCCTGTACCTAGTCTCTCGACACCTCCACCACGTATCCCTGGTCCCGCAAAGCGTCCCCCCTCCCCCACACTCGGCTAGTCTTGTCATCCCTCCACTGGACGATCGATGAACTCACTCGGAATGAATGACTCTCCACCCCTCCCAATTTTTACTCGCAGAAAAACATATCGAGTGAGGGGACCTCGTCCCTGTAGCTGGATATCGTCTTCATTTGACTCGTTGTCCAACGATCAGCGAGACATGTGGCCTTGGACATTGCGAGGGACAGGCCTGTGTCGAGCGCCTACCCTACGCTCAATCGCCTCGACTGCATCTGAGGCATCGGACTCCAGCATGACGTCCTCGTCCTCTTCCTCCATGAACACACCGCGCATACTCGCTGAGGACGGTGAAAAATCTCGCCATCGTGCCGCACGCAGACGGAAGCCAGGGGGACCTCGCGCTCCCCGCAATCGCTCGTGCCTGGACGTGCGCCCAGGACTTGGGCTAAACATGACATCACTATCTGTGGTCCCGCGGTTTGAGCGGGAAAATTCACCAACTCTGCCGCCCATCCAAAACACCGATAACCACCGATCTCCACATGCGCCTGACCCTCCATTCGCCGTCAGTTCCCCGACCGACTTCCGTCTGGATTGGGATGCTATTTTCGAGATATTGGGATGCTCAGATCTGGATGGGGTGGGAAGCTGGTAAGTGGATGCACTGCCGCGAGGGCTTGCGCTCAATTTCGTTTCTTTGACAGATATTCCCCGTGATGAACTGCAGCGCCCGTTGATTTATACCCAGGCACATCTCATACCATAAATTGCATTGCATGTATTCGTACGTCAAGTTGGAAAGGACAGATTTTTTTCACTCCTTTTACGAACGAATCTTACGTGGCTTTTGACGACGACCTCTCCACTCTTCTACGTCTAGATCGGCGTCCTCTCTGTTTTCGATGTATTTTTATCGGACAACAAGTACAGCCCGTTGCATGATAGTTTTCAGCCATGCTCTCCTGTGAAGTGGGCCAAGTGGCCAGAATATTATTTGGTCTTGTTTGTTTGTTGAAAAAATACCTAAGGAAAATACTGGCTGTGACATGTCACTCCTACGTGCCGCTCAAAGAACGAATCATCGTATGGCGCTATGAGCACTACCGACAACACACATACCATCGGATCTGACATATCCAAGGGCCTGAGAAGCTTTCCAAGTCGGTGGGTTCACTGGGACTTGGAGTTGCTAGATAGTGAGTCTTTGACGGGTGCTGGCATGACGGTCGAACCACATGGTAGGGTTTCACTCAATCCTTGTGACACAATAATTGGGAGAAATACGACCAAATAACCCCTCGGGCGCGTTCGTGACTGAAAACTATTATGCAAAAAGGGCTGACACGGATTATCCCCTTGCCAGTGAAACGAGCACTGGCTGCGCCACAAAGGGCGCATGACGTGTATATATATGTGGTTGCTGTATTCAAGAGCGTCCGAAGTCTTCCCACCGGCGGGTGAAACACGCGATAGCAGCGGACGTCCAGACGGGGCAAAGTACACGGATCGTTCCGCAATCGAAAGGTACACTTGCCAGGTGTCAGAGCAGGAGTGACCTTGGTGAAGATAAGGTGACACATGCGATACTCGTGCGAGGCAAGGATGTAGTCACGGAAGATAAGGCCATCCTCCGTGTAGCTGCGGAATTCTCCACGAATTTGGATTTCGCGATTCTCCGAGTGGGCCAGCCGCAGCACTGCCCGATTTCGCAGAGCCCCCAGTCGCCTCTCCGCACGAGTGACGCAACGCCGCTCCATACGCGGTCATCAGCGAGGCGCTGATCCATTACTCGTGACTAGCCCACACGTGTTCGCCGTGAGGTAGGCCAGTCATATCATGGCGCGGGAACGGTGCTCCGCCTTCCCATCTCAGCTCTGTTCCTTCTCGTGCCAGACCGCCGCAGTGATCGTCTGCTTTTGCAAATTACGCTCCTCAGATCCGGAAACCTTGCGTCACACCATTTTGGTACCTCGATGTAACCTCGAGGCTCCATTGGCCAGCCGCATGACCTTCGTCTGTTTCGTATAAATGGTGCCGTCTCACAACCCTCCCTCTTCCGTTCCTAATCGCCCCTCCTCACAAACATGTCCTACTACGACCCCTACTTCAGCACCACTCCCCGGTCTCGGCGAGCATCCTTGAGTTACGTTCCAGCCCCATCATCCTACCATGAACCACTCGCACACGTAAGTCTATACCCCCCTCCGCGTTCATACGCTGACCCCTTCGGCAGTCTTATTCTCAACCAGCCTACTCTATGTATGCCGGCAGCAACATCGGTAGCCCTCGCATAGGTACGATTCATGACGCTGTCTAACGTGTTCTCAACGCCATAACCATCCAGCTTACGACGACGTTGGCGTAGACCCATACTACCGCTCTTATACACCCTCTTATGCACCCTCTTATGCACCCCCTTATACACCCTCATATGCACCCTCTGCTCTCACACC
This sequence comes from Xanthoconium purpureum, assembly GCA_038090075.1. Taxonomy (NCBI): domain Eukaryota; kingdom Fungi; phylum Basidiomycota; class Agaricomycetes; order Boletales; family Boletaceae; genus Xanthoconium; species Xanthoconium purpureum. The sequence continues at coordinate 13,645 of JBBPMA010000689.1, read as the reverse complement.
TTTCACTCGTCCCCGTCGCTTGTCATCCGTGTCGTACGCCACCTCCCCCGGTTATGCTGTCGACCCCCTCCGTCGTGGGGGGTTCGGTCGCATCCTTAAATTCAAGCGCAAGGGCGCCTTCCGGGCAGGCATCACCATCGGGGAAGCACAAGCAAACGTGCGACTGTCAGATGTAGACGCGTTCACGCTCCAGGACCTCGGTGCGGACATCAGGGGCAAGATCTATGTAAATCTGAGGGTAGGTCTCGCTAATACGCGGTGAACCAAGTCTCACCGATTTCGCAGTGGCCCGGGTACTCCCCACTCAACTACGAGATTCCAGTCGACGGATACAGCGGTTACGTCGACCTTCAGTCACTCGCCAGGCGGGTGGGACGTGCCGTTTCACACTACCTTCAGGTTCGTTCGCCCCACCAGACTCCGAATCCATTCCTAATCCTGCTTCCTTCCTCAGGCCAATGTGATACCCATCCGGTGGGATCAAATTGAGATGCAGCATCTCGAAGAACTATCGATCGGAATGTGGCATCTAAAAATGAGCACGCAATAGAGGGGGTCCTCCGGTTCCGCCTCTGATCACTTATCACTTTACGCCCTGCCCTAGTTCCACCAGACCGTCATCGTGTATGTCCAGCTATGCATGTCGCCTGCTGTACAACATCATGTCCACTGTATTAACCCGTCATATAATATTATCTACCATTGCCACGAACTTACTGGGAGGCCGTTTCCGAAAGCAGGTCAGTGAACCTTTGGGGTGTTAGGAAGCAATTCATATCTGTCAACTTCGACTTCTGCTTGCGGGGAGGCGGCGCAACCTGCCACCCCCGCTTCCTGTGAAAAGGTCCGTACGCGGGTCATTTTACGTATAGGGTATAGGGGTTCTCAGCTGCCTGTTCCTAATAATTTAGCCATCCAGGCAGTGCAACATGGTTTCATACGGCGAAACGGACCTCCCCCTCGTCGAGACGATCCTTGCAAAATATCATTCGCTCAATCATGCACCAAACAATGGGACTTACACCGTCCTAGCCGCGCTGGCGCTGACCCCGCCGGATCCGGACCTCTCCGTGCACGTCATCGCGCTGGCCACGGGATGCAAATGTCTGCCAAGGGACCGCTTACCAGAGCAAGGAGAGGCTTTGCACGACTCTCACGCAGAGGTCCTTGCACGCCGCTCCGCACTCCGTTGGCTTCTCGAGGAAATCGGACGATACGCCACCCGAGGCGGTCGCTCTCAGTGGCTCACCAGAGACCGCGACGGCATCTTCAGCCTCAGGCACGGCGTTCGGATGACCATGTATATATCCACCCCGCCCTGTAAGGCGCTTTTGCCCGCGTCCTGGGGGATACTGTCCTGACGATCAGATCGTGATTCTTATCCTTATCTCTCACCTGCGATGATCAAGGTGGCGACGCGTCCATGCGCTTTCTCGCGTCTTTTCAAGACGAGGCGATGGCAAAGATCAAGGACGCCTCCGCGTTCGAGCCTTTACCCCAAGGCGTCGCCTCCAGAGGCCGGGACAACTACTCCCTGTTTGGGGTGCTGCGAACGAAGCCCGGGCGGGCTGACTCACCACCGACGTTGTGCATGTCTTGCAGCGATAAAATCGCGCGGTGGAACGTTCTCGGCGTCCAAGGCTCCCTCGGATCCGCCCTCCTTCACCCGATCTATATCTCCAAGGTAATCATTGGAGAAGTGCCAGAAGAGTTACAACGGGACGTAAGCGCTGATTGCGAGAGGGCCTTTTGGGGACGCTTGTCAGATATTTCGGGTAAGGTCTCACTTGGACGCCGACGATACTGACTGAACCTCGATGACATTGGGTAGGTCTACCACCCCATTTCCACGTCCACCAGCCACACGTCGTGTTTACGCCGATCCCATTCAAGTTCTCCAAGCTGTCAGTCTCTCCTGCTGGAACAGCCCGGTCATTCAACGAATGTAGCTCGCCCATTCAATACTCATTGCGTCCTCCTACTAAGATGGTGTATCACGCTAGCGCTATGCTGGGTTGCGGATGCGTCCGTTCCGCACGAAATATTAATCAACGGTCTCAAACGAGGGGTTCCTCCAAAACACCGCTTCAAGGCCATGTTTAGGTAGGTCTTTGGCACATATGCGGTCCCCTTGCCTGTCGCGCACACGTCGGATAGACCACAGCTCTGCAAGTCGTCCATGTTCAAGCTTTACTGCGACACTCTGCGCCTACTTCGCGGTGATTCAGACGGCCAGTCTTTTGGGTATCCACCGTATCCCATGGAAACGTGTACATACTTTGAAGTGAAACAAAGCATTTCACATTACCAGGCAGCAAAGGCGCGCCTTGTGGGGGAAGGATGCATTTTCACGGGATGGGTTACAAGTGGCGTACGTTGGGAAAATTTTACAGCAATACCTTCAAAGAGGGCACAGGAATTATCTAAGGAAAGCCTGGAGAGGGCAACCAAAGCAGAAGCAACGGAGACATAGAATTGTTCCACAATCTCGAGGCACAGGTAATCATACATCGTAGTCAAACGTGACAATGATATCATAAAGCATCATTAAAAGTTTCGGTAATATTCTTCTAGGGGTGGTGGCCATGGTACCCGCGGAGGGGTTATCGATCCTTTCTCTCTTCTGGAACACTGCTATCGATTCCAACCGATTCATCAACAGGGGGCAGTGCCTCGTTGTCTATAAATGGCGTGTTTCCAACTGATTCTGCGTCCGTCAGAGGCGGGCTGGAGCGGCCATAGCGATTGTTATTTTCAGCGAGTTCCTTGCGCAGAGCTTCCAATTCGCGTTCAAATCTATGGGATCGAGTCGATCGTCAGGGAACAAGAAAGGAAACTATGGCAGGGCTGTACGCACTTGCGACCAAAGACTTCGATGTAGAATCCTCCGCCATTCCAAACACTCACGGCAAAGATCAGAATCAAGAAGCCACCACTCCATCTAGGGCTGTCGTACAGCAAGTACACCGCCGGCAATTCCGTCAGAACGGAGTACACTAAGATGTACCATATGAGTACATATTACGTGTGAAGCAAAAATAGTACTTGCCAAATTGACCTGTCATGAAATAGGCTTCGCGCTTTTCCGGACGGGTTCTATCGAGCGCACGCCCAATTGCACCACGCTTGTCGTTGAGAAGGAACGACAACGACGTAGTCCTTTGTCCGGACTCGATCTTCGTGCGACGGTCTACATAAACAAACTGCGAGCATCGGGAATTAGTTCAGATTCAACGACAAGTTTGGGTTGCGTTTTACCTTCCAGTACAACAATTGCCAAATAAGAACTATGAGGGAAAGCGTCAGGACGATATTAATCGTCAGAAGTGCAACATATCGACTCACATATAGCGCTACTGATAAAGAGCGCGCGGCCAGGGTTCAAGTGAGGTAACGCGGCTAGTGCAGGGAAACGCTGTTCTGCGCTAGGATAGAAGTGCCTATACCAGGGTCAAGATCAGCCCCTGACAACATGCTGTTTGATGACTCACCGTATTACAGTGAATGTGAACGGGGCATAGATATGAATGAACAGCGAAGTCACTTTATCTGAATCATGAAACACCAGGCTGTTTCTCCACGTGACGACTGCGCTCGCAAGGGAACCATGGGAGAGGCAGTAACACGCCATGAACAACGCCGTGTTGGAGGGAAGGAACCAGATGTAGATGAAGTTGAGGATTGTAACGTAATAGCAGAGGTCGAAGAGAAAGTAGTGCCACAGACGTTTCTTGTAAGTATAAGCGCGAAGAGGGAGAAGATACAACGCTTGGACAGTATACGCAACATGAACCCACCTAGAACACGTGGCATCAATACAAGTGGTCGCGAGTGGGGACGGTCGCTTACTCTGGGGCCATCCCAAACAAGAGCGCTGACACTAAGAGTGACATAACACCGAAGAAGAACGAGACCTTTTCGCGTGTTCGAACCACTTTCGAGGAATGCCATGATGTCACCAGTGATTGCATACGTGCGGAAACCTGTATAAGGGAGTTAGAATGGCTTGTATATGTGCTAGCGGCTCGGCAAGCACCTTCAGCTTGAAGCCTTTGATTTCGCGGTCGAGATTTTCCGCTAGCACATCGCCTGATTGAGCGCGTTTCTTGAGCGCTTCCTCGGCTTTCGTCTTGAGCCTATCACTGTGTTTTTGGATCTGCCTCTGAAGCAGGTCCAGGCGGGAATCGAAGTACGTCTCCATAGTATCTGTGCAAGCGTGTTCATGAGTGCTGCAACAAAGAATACGGGACACACACCTAGCAAAGTAAATGCGCCAGTCCAATCTGAGATATCGTCGCGGAGAAATCGTTCGAATGGCGTAGAAAAGAAGCCCATGCTTGTGAAATTCTCCACTCTTGAAGGGGAGGGAGGACGTGAAGCCATTATATATCGTGACGAGGACAATGGCAAAGCTCAAAGCGCGGGGTTGTGGCCAACGCAGAGAAGCAAAACGTGGCTTTAGCACGTCCACACCAAGACCACACCTCGCTTAGTCAGCAAGTGGAAGGACAGCTGCACACAAAACAGGAAACTCCTATGGATCATGTACTATCCAGTCCACGGAAGGATGAATTCTATTCGGGGGATATACATAAAGTCTACACAAGAGAGAGATCGCCAAACTTCTCCTTGTAACCTATTGACGCATCAGTGACATTCAACATCCATGTGTCGAGTGAGTTACCTGGCACACTGAATTTGCCCTTCTTCACCATGGTGTCAACAGTTTCCGCCAACCGCGGGTGGGAATCCTCAAAGTCGGACACCTACGAAACAGGGTTAAAACACGAGTGCATTGAAAACAAGCGAAACTTACAGTCAAGTCCTCGAATGGACGCGCTTCCTCAATGTTGGCAAGAGTAGCTTGGAGGTCTTTCAACTCGACATCAATTTTTTGGGCCGTCTCTTTGGCTTTCTCGACCTACATCATGTCGAGCGTGAGGTGGCATACAACTAACGAAATTCCGAAGACTAACCGCTTTGGCCTCAAACGTCTCAATGGCTTTAACGTGCGCATTGACGTCGTAGGTAACAGGTTTAAAGTCCCTTAATAGCTTCTCGGCCTCGTCGATAATCGCGGTGTTTCTTAGGACGGAACGATAGTGCGCAAAGTCGATGGTAGTTGGTTGTGAAGCGTATTGTGCATGGATACGCTGAGCATCACCGTGTCGCTTTCGGAATGCCTGGAGAGCAGCAATTGACTCTGTCAACAGTGATCGTGAGCGTCCGCAGAGCATCTCCTATGAGGCTGTTAACCTTTCCCCAGTCCTAGTGTTGAATACAGTCTGGCAAAATCCTTTTCGCATGTGACTCAACAAGACGTTGCAAAGCATGACTGTAAACTCACGACTGCGGCGACGGCTGCTTTGGATGCCATGACTTGCGCGGAAGGATAAGTTGAACGTAATAGAAAGCAATAGAGTCGCTCGTACGGACACTTGGAATTGCGAGTCTTGGGGGAAGTTGTTCCGGGAACTGCCGAAGAGTATATCTGTTTTGATTATTTTTAGCCTGAAAAATATCTGCAAAATTAATGACCCTCATCATGCATCATCCCTGACAAGGCACATCAGAATGGAAAGTCTCTTTGACCAATTCTCAACGTGTAGAGTAAAAGCTCGAACTAGTACAAGAGCTCCGGACTCTGGATCCACCATGAGGGTATCATCGTTTACTTGGAGCATAGAGGCAAGCTGAACATGTTGATACTAGTGTTACATGAAATGCTGGGAACCTACGTAACAATTGGGACACCATCTGTGAGAGTCCGGTACTCGCCGATCATGTCAGGTCAGATGACATCGAAGACAGCACGGCCACAGAGTGTGGAGCCTTATCTCTTTAAATTTCATTGTATCAGCATGCAACTCGATTCCCACCTCAAGCTTCTTCAACATTCTCCTCATCGAGACTCATCAGTGATGCTCGCGAGCTGGTTCGAGCGACTCATATCCGCGGCTGGGCCACGCAGCATCTGGCAAGACGTTGCTCCTCCTGGCTCCAATGACGTACCTATGCCAACATCTCGCGCACTGCTCCACACCACATTCCATGGCCTCCTACTATTGGTGGCTCTCAGACTTTTAAAATGGATGTGGACCAAGGCACGCCCTAAGCCCACTAACACCACCCTCCTCAAACCGAATGCCACCAAAGGTGCCGCCAGTGAGAACAAGTATCGTCAGCACGGAGGTCAATCTGGGTATCTATTCCTTGCGTTGAGTACTCACCAAATGCTTCGATCCAGAATGGACTCCGCAGCGTTTCGACTATCCAGAGGTCACCCCTTGTGCGGTAGAGGTCAAGGATACGAAGCCTGTGCCGTACCGTCCATTTCGGTGGGGTGAATACCAGTAAGTTACCTGAGCTTTTTCCCTTGTCGTCCCCGTGATCAGTAACCGCTTGGATTGGAGCAGTCTAACCATGACCTGGTAGTGTGACGATGGGCATTCGTGCCATGCCTTGGAGCGAATGGATCGAGCTCGACTCGACCTACCCAGAGTACCAGCGCATCCGTAGCTTCAGACTTGGAACCCGGGGAAGGAATGCTGTACGAGTCTTGCCTCTACGCGATGACGACGTCGTCAAAGTGTCGGGAGGACCTGACGCTGGTATGTAGCATCTACCTTCGGTTTGAATCGGATATCGGGTTGACCTCCATACGACCTCCGTGCAGCAAAAGAGTTGGTATACGAGCTTGCGGAATATCTTTCGCGACGGTATCCGGCGTCCTTTCGCGTCACCCGGATCTCGTCTTCGTCTTCGTCTATCCCTTCCCTCGGTGGCATTCCGCTCTCGTGGGAGGGAAAGATGCCAATTTGCTCCGTTGAGGTCGTCGACACTGGTGCTAAATTTGACTTGAGTATATTAGACGCTGTTGAAGGTGTGGAAATGGGGGAACAGGCTATGACGATTGTGACTGGACTGTGAGTCATGTCTCCTGCACATATCGTAGCGTGTTTGTGAAGATGGTGATAGGGTACAGGAAGACGTTGCCATCATGATTGAAGGTGATTTGCCGCTCTCTCTCCGCGTGGTGCTTGTATTTGTCGCGGTGCTTGCTGACTACAGCGCGGCATAGGATCGGACGGGAAGTATTATTTCCAGGCTGGGTCGATATGCACACCAGGTCTGTGGGTAAGAGACGCACTTGGATGAACACCACTGATTGGTGTGCAACGTAATGTAGGGTTCTGGCGCATGGACGACAAAATTGGCATGCCGCTGGATGAGATTCATATGTCGGGAAATGTGCCCCAGTGTGAGTGCATGGTGACATGACATGATGCTCGGCTGATTCGCTTGTTATCTAAGTCCGGGAGAAGCTGGACATAAGCATGGAGCGGTTCTTCAGACGCATGCCTTTAGATAAGCCGGTGATACGAAACAATTACTTTATACAGGTCGTCAAGCCAGCTGGTGCAGAAGACGTTGATCCGGAGGAGCTGGGGTGGTCGGAGTCGACGAACGGACCCGAGGATGAACTTGTTCATGGCCACGGCCACAGCGCTGATGCGGCAGCGTATCTTGCGCCGTCTACGCTGCGGGTGCGGAGCGAGCGACAGACGCTTCGGCGACTCCCACGGACAGGGGCGATTATTTTCGGGATACGTACGTATCTGTTCAAGGTGGAAGAGCTTGCAGGGGAGCGAGGGGTGGCGGGACGACTGGCGAGCGCTGTTCGGAGTTGGCCGAGTGACGTTGGGACTTATAAGGGACGCGAGATGTATCGGGATGTGTTGTTGAGTTACCTGGATGAGTGTGCAGAGAGGGAGGTGGCCATGGGGTGAAGGTGAGGCAGTGGATCACATGCACACGTGAATGGTGCGGGGGAATAAGGAGGGTATGACGTGCATCAGATCAATATCGGATCTACGATAGGGAAGTGCGGCCATTTGAGCTCCGCTTGAAGTCGAATATAACTCGACTACGTCAGACGTCGTCATTCCTCGTCGCAACCCTCTGCTCCGAAGACAAGCGGGCCAGCGAAGACGAACACGATAGACTAGTATAACGCAAGTATATGCGATCCCGAGCCAGCCCGAAGCTGAACTAAATGTCACCAGGCTCTGTCGTCATCCCCCCCTCATGCCCTCCACGCCGACGAAGAACGCCGACTCCCCCCCGGCCGCCGACCACCACCAACACAACTCTCACCGCCACTCCGTCCGCCAGACTCGCTCCGACTTTGACCTCGAGCCAAACCCATTCGAGAAGTCCTTCTCTCGCCCCTCCCACATCAGGCACACCTCTGCCCCCCGCCGAGATTCGGTCAGCCCCGCCTCAAACCACTCCTCCCGCACCTCCCAGCCCGACAGACCCCCCTCGGCATCTTCTATCTCCCACCCAAAGAACGATGCTGGCCGTTCATCCCCACGCACCGTCCTCCCCCCCGTCGCCGCCATTGCCTCCCCCTCCGACCAAAGCTACAGCTGGCAGTTCTCCTCCCTTGCCAACTCCCTCCGTGCCGGCCCGCTCTCTCCCGCCATGCTCGCCGGTCCACAGCAGGGCTCAGACTCAGGGCCCCACTTGCCATTTGACCCCACCTCATTCCGTACTGGACTCACCCCTCGAACCGGCCTCACCCCCCGCACAGGTCTCACTCCAGGCACCGGTCTAACCCCCCTCGTTGGCGGCCCAGTCTCGTTTCCCCCTCCCTCCCCGAACACCGCCGCGTTCCTTGCCCTGATGAATAACGGCGCTTCTGCAAATGCAAATGCAACCGTCACCCCAAACACGCTCTCCGCCGTACTCAGCACCTCTTCCAACCAATACACTGCAGCTCCACATGCACCAGCCACGAGCTCTCATCTCTCCACCTCCGTCACAGTAAATCAGGATAATGATGCTTACATCAGCGCCAACAACGCGACAAACACTGCCGCAAATGGCTTGTATTTGCTTTCGCAAGCACACCAGGAACTCACGAAACGTGAGGAAGCTCAGGCACGTGCCAACGGCGCCGCAGCCGTGCCTGTGAACGGTCGTAGAGGAACCAAGCGCAAGTCTTATGACACGGGCAGCCCTCCCCCCCCTGCACGCGCCGCAGCGCCCCCGGCCGCCCAGACCAAGCGCACACGGGCGAGCACCGTGAATAGCGCGAGCACCGGCAGGGGCCGAGAGTCGGGCGAGGAACTGGAGGAGGAAGAGGAGGAGGAGGAAGAGGAGGAGGAGGAGATGGTTCAGCTACAACGGCACCACCAACAGCAGCCCCAAACAAATGGCAGCGCCAAGACTAAACACAAAAAGCCAGAGACCGAGGAGGAGAAGCGCAGAAACTTTTTGGAACGCAACAGACAAGGTCTGAATGTTGATATCTTCTCGGTGCACAAGGTCTGACAACTATCCAGCTGCACTAAAATGTCGCCAACGGAAGAAAGCATGGCTAGCTTCCCTCCAGACCAAAGTCGAACTCCTCACCACCGAGAACGAGCGGCTTACGTCTGCACTTGTGTCTTCACGAGAAGAAATTTCCCGCCTCTCAGCACTCGTTGGCAGCGCCGTTATTGGCCCAGGAGGGCCGACGGTGGGTCCCGGCGTCGTGCCTCCCAACGTAGTGAATGGCGTTGTATCTAACGGACAACCTGTCAGCATGAGCATGAACATGGCCTCCAAGGGCGGAGCCACTGGCGGCGCGGCCACCGCGCGAGCGTCTTACGGGTACTGAGTCGCTCCTCGTAATTCAACGTTGAATTGCCCTGGTGCCCATGTCGCATGCATCATTGTCGGTAAGTCGTTTGCACGGACAAGGTTCTGGTTTTAACTCATTGCGCAGGATTGCTATATTATGTTCGCCAGCTGAGATGTCTATACGCGAAAAATGCTATCTTCGTGCCGGCTTCACTCATGCTTGTAATCTCGTCCATCACGCATAATCGCCTCCGCCATACCACTGTATCCTTACTTGCGCTTCGCAGGGGGGTGTTGGGGACACTGCCTAGCAACCAACTCGTTCAATGCGCACTCATACTCATATGTATAGATGATGCAGAGGGCGACGCCTGCGTGAGACAGACCATATGTTCATCATTCGCCTTCTCCGCTGCCATGCTATGTGTTTCCATGCTCTTGGGTCCTACGTAAAGTTTACTCATGAAAAAGACGTGTACACTGTGTACGATACGAGCAGAAGTATAATATCCCTACATCTTACACAATGTAACATTTTTGTCGGCGCTCAGGCTGCTTGTTTCAGGGAGTGATGATGACGTTGGTGGTGGTCCGAATGCCACGGTGAAACGGCGTGGCATGACACACGTCGTCGTCGTTACGTTTGTTTGGGGCTGCCAGCGTTCCTCGGGCCACATTGCAGATGCACAAAGTGTCTAAATACAGGCCACACGACAACCCGAGGAATTCGTACACGCGCAGGACGCCAGGTCTACATACATGAATACATACACAACACTCTTTGCTTCCGACGTATGACGTCATCACGACAACGACGCGAGGTAGGCGTAATTTCCTACAGACCGGATCTGGGGTGGTCCGGATACAGGGTCGTGGGCGTATGCCCCCTGTACCTGCTTCGCCACACTCTGCTTTTGCGCAATCAACGCACACAAGGCGGCTATCCGGAGCGACCATGAGATCCGCCGAGTTTGAGAGCACGACCTGAACCGACTTACCTCCAGCGCCGCTACCGTCTTTTGCCAGACCAATATCTACACGACTCTCGACTTCTGGACCGACCAGCGTATGCAGTGTCTCCCGCATCATAGACTCGAAGCGGGGATAGAACTCGACCAAACTAGGTTGAACAAGGCAAAACGAATTAACCGACCTCGGACATGACATGTGAAATGAAACGAACCTCCCATCGACGCCGACGCCGATTCTCTTTCCCTCATCCCGCAAAGGAGTCGGTGCGTCACTGCCGACAAAGCGAGCACGGCCGGTCTGCAGCAAGATTGCAGCGACGGCACATGCGCTCAGACGCGCTGCCCGTGCGACGACGATCCCGCAGATTTGCCGGACAACGTCCGCATCCGCTAGCGAGACATGGGTGGGATCGGTGAAACCGAAGCGTCGTACGATGACATCTCGTACGTGGCTCAATTTTTCCTCGTTGGAAACCCCTGCGGTGCCAGGCCGACCGGGAGCAAATCTTCCGACTCCATGCCATGCTTCCTCGACCTCACTCAATACCGCCGTATCGAGCCCCCATTGCTTGTTCAGGGACGGGGTACAATTTCCTCCGAAAAGTAGCGGTTTGGGGGATGCATCTATAAGGCTAAGAATGACGTTTCGCGCAATCTCTCCGAGATACATTCCCGAAATGAACTTCTCGAATGCTTGGAAGCGAGGATTGATAGATTCGCGATCAAGTTTGTTATCATATGGCGTCGTTGGAAGGGCGGTTCGCTAACGCATTGAACAGGCAGGTCATGACGTGGACAATCCCATGTAATGGAGGGAATGGACATACCGTATTATTGAAAGCTCCCCATTCGGTGTTGACAATCATATATCCGCCCTCCGCGGCCGCTGGCGCATTTCCGAGTTTCGTGATATTGGCGACCTCCTCCACGTAGGCGCCGTTGGTACCAGTACCAAAGATGGCGCCAAGGATGCATCCTCCTGACGTGTATGCCCGTGATAGAAGGGCACCGACAGTCTGCAGATTGATATCTCAGTCATACGATCACGTAAATTACGAAACGGAGAAATCTGAATCGTGGAAATGGAGATACTGACATCGTTCACCAGCGCAACGCATCTGACATGGATATGTTTCCTGTCAAATGCATCCTGAAGGAGTTTGACAACGTCCTTTCCGATGGCATTTTTGGCCGAAAAACCTTTTGTCCAAGTCAGGAGCTTGCCGGAATCGAGAGCGCTTTGCTCCACGGGGAAGGAGAATGTGAGGGCAAGGGGAATGGAAGACGAATCGGAATTATCTTCGAGGATGGCGTCGTGAGATCCGTTGGGAGCAAGGGACGGTGGAATGGCAGTGGAGGGTGAGCCAGAGTCAGTGAGGAAAGTGTCGACGGAGTCGGCGAGGTAATCTTGAAGCAATTTGTTACAAGCAGGAATGAAAAACATCCAACGTGCATACCAAAAAGAGTGGTCACCTCTCCAGTCTTCAATGCCTCGGAGACCTTGTATTTCTGCTGGCGCAGCGAAAAGGTTTTGTTGCCATGCAAGGTTACCTCGCACACACGACTGTGTTTTTCATGCAGCAGATTTGGCGAAAGATTGGGCAGTGACGTACAGATTGGTGCCCCCCAGATCAAGGGCTAGGAAAGTGCTGTTAGGCCGCATGAGCATCGCAGCGCGGTTACGATAGGTGGGACGTACCCGATCTCGGAACCGTCTGGGACTGCGTGGACGAACGTCGGGCTGAGGGCTGTTAGTACGAGCTTGATCGGCGCTCATGAGGATAACATACATCATCGCCATGGAATGACCATAGCTCGCGAGGCCCTCGTCAGCCTCGCGGAGGAAGGTCTTGGTGATATTTAGGAGGGTATCCTCTGATAAAGTGAACTGTGCGCGAATGGTATCGGACACGTCGAGTTGCGACTGGGAGTACAATGCAAAAGTATGCACCATGGCGTAGAAAGAGAGCAGTGTATTGATGACACTGGCGGGGCAGATAAATAGGGCACGATGGCTGTTTTAGTAGGGCACGGTTGATTTCGGATGGAGCCGAAATCAACCGTTGACCAACAGCGACGTCCACCCGTTGAACAGATCTGTTCAACGGGTGGACGTTCTGTAGCACGTGATGAGCTAGCGAGTCGGTCCCAGTGAGAAATGGTAATATGGCCCAGGAAGCGTGTGGAGCTATATCGATGCAGTCCGTAGCTTTCCGTACGTGCATACCAAATAGGCACTATCATAGATTTTGATTGCATGTCACCGTATGTACAAATGCTCGAGAATACTAGTAGTCCATAGATTCTCATATGATTCTGCCCAGTCGCGGTTGAAATGCTCATAACAATGGGCTCAGCTTGGGAGGTACATGCTTGTGTGTACCTAGCCATGTGATACGCCTGATGTAATGTTCAGCAATGGTGCAACTGATCAGCAAATCAGTGTCACTGGTTAACGTCTTGACTGCAATCAATACTTTTCTCGCTAGCTTGCAAAGTTATTTACTTCGTCTGGCGGTGTAGTCTGTGGTCCTTGTCCCGCCCTGATCCGTCCAAAGATCGTCTTTGATCCAATGTAACATCGGTCGCAGTGATTTCAATATCATCGCACATATAACTCCGCTTATCATTGTCGAGTCCTCCCCGGACCGATTCATGCCGGTGTGAATCGGACAGAATGTGACTGGAAACCTCAACTAGGCATCGTGTCACCCTTCCATTAACACAGAACATCGAGCCTTGCAGGCCTGACCAGCGGGCTGGACCTGTAGCGTAAAACGCGATGGTCAACAGAACAGGAGACCTTCCAAAATGGGTGAGGCTGCGTTACATAACTCCTGTATGAGCCGCCCTGTAGAAAATTTGAGCTCATCTCTTTCTCTTCCCTTTCCCTCGGTCTTCGCCTCCTCTCTTGCCCGCACGAACAATGTCTCCTTCGCATTCTGGAAAGGGAAAAGAGTCGGGCACAGCGCGTGTCCTTGGCTCAGGTGCATCCGGTGAGGCATCTGCATGTCCAAATTTACGTGCAGAGATTGACCAATGAT
>JBBPMA010000688.1:0-18732 GCA_038090075.1 Xanthoconium purpureum | reverse complement strand
CGTCCACCGGGATCTGTGGTCCGACACCACCCGGAGGTGCGGGTGCGGGCGGGAGTGGGAGTGGGGGGGTCGATTGCGGTGAGTATTCTCCGATAATGATGATAGGGGGAGGTGTGCTTGTGCGGGGGCTTGCGTCGAGCGACGTGGGGGGTGACTGTGCGATAGGACTCAGGAGGGGGGAAGTGACCAAGGTGGGCCGCGGACGTCCCGTGGACGGGGTAGTGGACGTGCTCGTGCTCATTGCATCGGGTTGCAGTGAGAGGGAACGACGCGACTCGGGTGGCGGTGAAGGAGGAGCATACGACGTGGACGCCGCTCGTGCGGGGTTTGGGGGTCGATCATTTGCGTTGGCTGCGCCACGTCTGCGAAAGCCGAAGAGGCGGGAAAGAGAAAACGAGAAGCGAGTTTGGAGCATAGTAAATTATGTGCGCTGTCGAACAAGGTGGCCGGCACCAGACAGAATCGTTAAAGAAAGAAGGGTGGGGTGGGGTGGGGTGAGACTGAAAGGAAGGGTTCAAGGCCTGAAGACTTGAAACTCGGGTGTGTGCATTTAAAAGATGGAGCTTGTTGAGAGCTGTACCATATCAACTCGACTGAAACAAGCCTGTGAATTAGCGAAAAGCCATCATTTTGATGATGATGCGGCGCGGTGCTCGGTCGGCAAGGACTGCGCTAGGACGACCGTCGAAATGTAAACAAGTATTCATGAACAGGAACTAGGTATAAAGGACGCACCTTGATACACGTTGTAAGAGCCTCCTTGTTGATTCCAAGCTCGTTAAGCTTGGTTTAGCCATTCTATTTGAAGGATTACCAGACCCACAGAGGCTGTGCTTAGCATCCGGAGGCACGCGGTTACACGAACAACTTACATGATCCATGTGCAGCCACATGGGTAATCAGTGTTTTAGTCCCCAGATAGCCTAATGGTTTCGGAAGATTCGGGACGAAACATATCCGCTTCCCTCGACAAACTGATTCGGAATTGTCTCGCGAACCTGGTCGGGGTATTCAAAGAGAGGGGTGACGCAGGTCCTGGTTTTCGACGCGAAAGAGCTTCACAGAGCCAGACTCTGCGGGGTATGAAGCTAGTTAGTCAAAGCATATTCACGCAAGTTGGTTTGAGAGTTTCACCTTCCCAAACGTCGGTATTTTCCGACGGCTGAAGCATCCCGATTAGGCAAGTACTGTGGTTCAATACCGTGACCTCACTGCGGGTTGGGACTTGCCGGGAGGATTTGAGACGAGTCCTCAGCCCGATTCAATATCAGTTTCGCGAAAACATATAGAGGATAGCTGTGTATCCAGGCCTCCCACTTCATGCTCTTCCACAGTCACTACTCTTACTTTGCGAATTGCTCGATCAATCACCTTATCAGCATGTCGAGTCCAACCCAGGAGTTGAACCCAAACCTCCATGACTGCCAGCTACATATCTCCTTCAGGTTCCAAAGGAATTATTGTTTTCCAGCTCATCAAATCCCGTAGACGACATCACTGCTCTCTAAAGCTGTCCGCCGCCATCGAGATCTCAGCCGCTACCCCTCAGACTGCGCGTACGATGAACTGGCCTATGCTTACGAATGCAACCAGTGTACTTACAAGATGCTTGGTGACCGTAGGTCAATGATTCATTCTTTCCAAACTCTCCAAGAAGAGCAAGAACAAAGGGCACTCGGGATCGGTCGAGACCCCGTTCAAGTCAAGAATGAACAGGTGCGTACTTGCATCCTGGGCTGTATTTTTGACTCACAGTGACGCTGTAACGAGTTTGGAACGTTCATATGGATCTCAAACGAGGCGACCATTAACGTTGCTGTTTTTGGCTCTCGATCCAGGCACTGTCAACTCAAGTATCGCAAGGATCAAGCCAACGACAAGGTACATTCTCATGAATAAGTCGGGTTCAGCTCCAAGAAATGGCAGGCAGATGTCATAAAATACCTGGACAGTCCAGAAAAGGGGAGGCTTTCGATGAGGATCGGCATGCTGGTGCGGGGAAGGTCAGAAAGTACCGGGCGGTTGAAGAACAAGGCGATGCTCCCGAGCAAACATTCTAATGAAGAGAGTATATATAGCAGCGGTCTCCTAGTGTTTCGGCTGACCACAAGCCTCGTGGGAACTTCACTCCCGGTTTGTCTTTCTCTGACAACTATCATAACAGGAACATCACAACAGGAACATCGCAACAACTCTACATGCTGGTGGAAGTCATTAGGCTGCTACCGAGTCCACTGGTCTCCACAAAATGTATCTGTGGATAAAGCCTCCAAATCGGGTTTTACATGAACAAAGCAGTTGTTCAACCGGTCTCCCTGACACGAAAGCTTTGTGCTTTCAAAGTGTGGTGGAGCCACTGCTTGACATATATCACTCCCGAAAGCTATGCGTTCACACCACAAACCGTCATCATTTTGACTCTACATCATGTCTTTTCTTCCCAGTGTCAGCCCGCCTGCGGACACAGAAGACTTTGCGGACATATTTGATTCTTTCATGAATCTGCCATCGCCAAGCGTTCACGAGCACGAAACTGTCGCAGAACCCAGGTCCAGCCCGGATCCCATTCCCGCGTTGACATTACCTGCCACCAGAGGCATATTCATTCAGCCGTCCGATTGGTCTGAAACGGCGGTTCAAGGCGCGTTCTACGATCGTGGCACGGTTGATAACGCGTCTTCCCTCACCTTCGAGGACAAGTTTCCTCGTCCTGAAGGCGGCGTCAACAATAATATCCAAAAGATCCCGGATACGATCAACCCCGCTTTGTTGCAAGGACCTAGCGAGGTTTCACCGTCATCTGAGGGAGAAGAAGATGGATCCCACAAGGTGGACGAAGACTCGAGTGACTCTGGAGGTGATTTTTCACGGTATTCTGCGGCGGAGAAAGGAGAGTGGAAAGCTCAGACGGATGATGATGTTACGCGTGGCGAGGATTTGATCGGACCTCCCAGCCCTCCGTTCTGCTCTGACGGTGCTTACGTCGTGAGTTTTCTCGTGACAGCTGGTGAAACAGGTTTACAATCACGTTATTATTATAGTCCGTTGATCAATGGGTTGCACATAACAGACCCATTTTGCAAGATTACGCGGACAGCCAGATACACTTACCTCTCGGGAACAGGCTCCAAGTTTCAGTACGTGTGCTGTGGACCTCTCGCGTACGCCTCGTCTGACATACCCTAGATAGATGAACCATCGAATTTCATTCTTGGGGCAATTCATCTGCTCGTCAATCGTGATCAAAAGGGCTGTACCGACCCATCTCGGAAACTTGGTCCTCAACTCATAGAGAACTATGTGAATATCGAGTGTTGGGTATATGAATATTTTCGGTCCCGCTATGCTATACAATATCTGGACAGCAACGTTGTGACGGTATGTTTAATCTCGTTCATCGCTGTCGGGCATTGAATTTTCAAATCTTCCTCCATAGTTGTTGACGATCGTGATAAATAATTTCTACGAAGGTCAAGTCCAATTGATCGATCGGTTAGTCGAGTTGGCTTTTGAGAACATGGGCAATTGCCACGGGAGCAACCTCGGCCTTGAACATTTTGCGTTCGGGTTTGGTCAGTTCTTTCGGCGTGGTCCCTAAAGAAGATCAATTTTGGCTCATAATTTGAATAGACTTCGAGATGAGCCAGGACCTACCCTTTTACGTAGAGACAAGTTCACGAATCAGAGAACGTGAGGGGCAAGTTTTTATACTTGCATTGTAGACTGACACTTTGCCGAAGCGCTTCCGATACCTGTTGTAGAAGTGCCACCCACCTCGGAGCCAGTGATGACGAACTCTGGGCGTCAAGTCAAACCTACGAAGCGTGCGCTCGCGGCTTTCAAGCATGAACAGGAAAATATGGACGAGAAACAAAACAAGGAGAATGTTATCTTCCAGGTAAAAGACAAACAGACCGCGAGCGTTCCTGTTCCCCCTGCGCGTCAAAAGAAAAAGTCTACACAGCCCTCTTATCAATGTACAGAAGCACCCGTGATTTCACACTTTAAACCTCCTGCGGTGACGCCTACTCCGCTCAAAACGGCTTCCCAGCACACGAAACATCGTCCTGTACGACCGTCGAATCTCGGGTTACCCCCTATCTTGCCTAGCTTGCTGTCAACGGCCGGAACGACAACCCCACGATCAACTGATGGATCCAAGTTGGAACCTAGCCCTGCTGCCTCAGCAGAGAGACCGAAAGTTTCCGGCCCCCCAGGATCAAACCTCATCGTAGACCCGCCGCCCCGCCTAAAGATTAAACTTCCACCGCCGAGTGTACCCACCTCGACGAGTCCCAGGAAGGGCGGTTCTGAGGCAGTCTCGACGAAGACAGGTAGTTCAACGTCTCAGATAGGTTCGCCTGCGGATGCATCAAAGACGGAGAATAAGGTGCAAGTAGTGTCGCATTCCAGCTTTCCCCGGCCCCAAGGTCCCCGCAATGTACGTGGGCATGATCGCGGACCAGTACGTGGGAGTGCGTCGTTGACACCAAGTGCGGGGGCTAGAAACACTCCAGTTCCGCCGACAACACCGAATCCGGTGGATGCAGTCGCTTCTGCTGCAGCCAACCCACCCGTGGCGCCCCCAACTTTGGTCAATGCGCCCAATGGCAAGAACGCGGGAGGGATAGTCACCAGGACACGGCCGCGCCGCGCCGATAATAGAATCGATCCTTGCGGTGATCGTTCCTCTGCCTCTCGAAGCCCGCGCAAAAGCCAGCCTCTTCCACTTCCACCGCAAACCGACCCCAGCCACCCAGTGAGAAAGAAACGCAAACTGGACGATTGCGAAGATTAGGAATGACATGTCCCCAAGTTTAGGCTCGGCAAGTTCCCCGTTCTCGGTCGGTTATCCCCAGGGGTGGGGGGGTGGGTACGCTATTTCTCTGTCTCGTCCACATTTAGGAGTCGTTCCCGCGCTTTCTTACATGCCGGAACACCATATAAATACTTAGTCTTGATTCAAATTAGGCTTTGTTGGACCAGTAGGAATAGCTCTATTTTTACCGTGGTGTTGAGGCATGCGCATGTTCGCTCTTGCTCTCACAGGCCAACTTTATATCGCACGTGTTCTCTTCATCATCGCATTGCGGATCGACTGAGGGTCTTTCTGTGGGATAACAACTTCACAAAGACTACGAGAGGTACGTACCTAGTCAAAATTCCACCATCTGATAGCCTCATGGGGCTAGACCCTCGGGTCGACCCGAGTGGCCATTTACACGCACCGCAAGAAATAGACCATCGTATCCTATCCGTGAGGCGCGGGGATTGGTCTAGATGCTTCAAAGATCGCCCGGTGAGGACGTCTCATGGCGAGGAATACCTTGGTACGGCAATCAGCCCTTGATGTGTGTACCTCGAACGCCACCCACAGTCTCTAGACGCGTCTGCTAGGTTGTCCGTACGTACTCGATCGGTCATGTGCCTGTGTTGCGGTCATGTCATCCGACCGCAAGGCACCGTCGACTGGACGTTGAGCGGGTGACAGGTGGCGGAGCACTTACATATACCTGCGCAACGTCATCCGTCGGCACATGATCTGGGGGGACCCTTGACCGTGAGGGAACGACGCACCAAAGATGGAACCCCAATCAATACGTCCTCGACGCTTGATCTTGGCGTCCTCACGCCCCTAGGACCAAAGGGTACTTTTTGATATCAGAGTCACGAGGAGCGAGACATCGCGGTACCCGCGACGGTTCGCGGCGCAGAAACGCCGACCCCGACTTTTGGTCATAATTAAGCCTTTCACAGAGTCGACGCCGCCACAAGGGGAAATAATATGGGATGCCCGGATGGCAAGATGAAGAAACGATGATCGGTAAGATCCATCCGGATGGAGCTCAAGGTGAAATGCCTCGTTATAGGAACGAGCACCTGGGGTAGCGCTGGGCATGAAATGAATTAAGACGTCATGGGGATAGTTGGAGCTCCTGGAAACGACAAGCCTTATGGCATGGGTGGGATGACACGGACTGACGTACTCGTTTGCGGGAGGGTCGGGGACGGGTCCATGATGCATGACGAGTCACTGGTGGTTATCACGCCCAAGGCACCAATATGGCACATGTTAGATATGGCAGCTCGACCACGCATGCCCTCATCAAGAAGACACACGAAGAGGGCAACAAGAAGGGGGGTCCACCTAACAGTTCCGGGGTACTGGAAACATTAGCATTGAAGGAAAACCCAGGGTCGACACCCGTGAGACTAGATAGACTTTGTGCACGGATTAAAGGTTTGATAAAGCCTGATACAGCAACCCCGTCGTGGGCAGGTTGACAAGCATGGGAAGCAACGGGAGGGGGCAGATGACCTACCAGGCTTTACCTTCGGGCCCGCTGTACGAGATCATGAGGCTCGCAAAACGAATTCCGTGCGTGTTCAAGGGCTACAATGGTTTTCCCTTTTTTTTCCCTCCCCTACTTTTTTTTAATGGTGGGGTCAGCGTCCTGCGTGGGAGGAAAACCCGATCGGTGAACAGAAGAAAAGCGATATGCCGCGCAGGACGATACATAAACGGTCAGATTGAACTTTGTGTATCAATTGCACCTTGCGCCATGTGGAAGACATTCGAGCAAGGGTTCGTGAGTCTCAGGGAGATTGCCTTGAATGTAACAACGTGTGACGTGAGGGTCTCCATGAGGAACATGTTCACGGCATACCGCTGCGTACCGGGATGTCCGGGGAAGGGTGAAATTCACGCGAGAAGTCAATGAGGGGTAAACGTTGAGAAATTTGAGTTGAGTGTACAACAACAGAGAGCAAGAAGCCTATGGTATCGGAAATCATGATGAGTGAAACTGTGTAGTAAATAGTGACCAGAAAAATAGAAGAGGCGGACTGCGCAAAGCCAATGACAATGCAGTGCTATGTACAGTAGTCGCTTGGTCAAGGAATAAGAGTTTATGCTACATCTGTATGAACAGTGTGATATTCAAACACGAATCCGGGAAGAAGTAAAAGAACATCGTAGACATATGTTTTTTGTGGGTATCAAATTCCCTTTCGGAACGATGCGGCCCAATCCACTTGCCTGCACATCTCGTCTACCAAGTGTTTGGCTGCCTCCGCATCCAGTCCACAAGCTTGCAGGCGGGACTGCCAATACGGTGGTTCGTAGCCAGAATGGAACCCGATGCACCTAGACATCACGAGCCGAACTTCGGGGGAAACCCCATACCCGTTCACAATCCTGTCGAGCGAGTTGCCAATTGTTGCCATGTCAGCAGGAAAATAAGTACCAAGTTGTTCAATATACGGAGGGGGAGGGTCAATACCAGTTGGGGTAGCGTGATCGTGGTGGAACACGTAAACCGGGCTATCCTGTCGAACAACAATATCGGAAGGAAGGTCCCCGTTCGATCCCTCCCAATTTTGTCGCAAAGAATTTTCACAGATCAAATTGGTGGCCTCTTCCGACTCATCCGACCCTGGAACAGGACTCGGGATGGGCTGAATCGGGAGGGGGCGTGTAAGGGTGGTTGAACGCAGAGCGAGGGCTCGCACAGGCGTGGGAGGCTGCTCAGCGTAAAAGCTTTTCTTATCGCTATCCGAATCCATGCGCTGGTCGTCGGAAGGGATAGGGGGCAGGGGTACGTCCGGAGGACTGCTTCTTGGTGGCGTCAGTCGGCGGATACTCGATCCCGCTGGGTGGGACAAAGGGCGATATCTTCTAGGATAAAAATCTGACTCGTCTGAAGAAGACGTCGGTGGTGAGATAGGGGCGCTTCGTTGTGATGGGGAACGGGGAATTGGTATCCGTATTGATGGAGGCGGCGAAGTATGGGAGAGGCGCATACGTGGGTGGTCACGAGAGGGAGCCTGTGACAGAGGAAATTCGGGAGGGCTGGCCGAAACCGGAGTTGTGAGGCCATTGGAACGACCCACAGGTTGGGACATGTAACGGTATCTGAAGTGATTTTCTGGTACCTCTGGGACACGCGGGTCGGGTTGAGGCAGTGATATCCGTTGACCTGCGTTGGATCTCCCAGGCAGGACCTCAGACGGTTGCGACGAGTCCCATGAAAGGCGCAAAGGCGAGACTGGCGGACTGATCCGCTGTGTCAGATTAGGATGAATGTCAGTCGAGCCACGCTCTGGACTGGTAGGTATGAGGGTGGAAGCGGATTCGGAGGTGTGTGTATTTGATCTTTTCCTGATGTAGGACGGGAGTGGAAGATCAGGAGCCCTAGGTAGACATGTTTCAGCTCTGGCGTCGCGGAAGGCACTGTGCAGGGTGGTATCCTTGATGAACTTGGGGGATGTCAATTGTGCACTTGAGTAAAAATATTGGCAGATAAGGACGAACCTTTGATTCTATATCTCGTAGTTTGGCCAAGATGTGCTCGGTGCTACGACCCTTGTCTTGCTTGTGTCGAATCCATGTCACAAGAGCACGCCTTGCCCTGTCGGTGTCCCTCCCGCAGTTCGCTAGGACAGCGATGACCTATACTGGGTGTCAACAGGACGACGCGAAGAGCTAAATTGTAGATCAGCACGGACCTCGACACGAGTGCCACCGTTGAAGCTGACGGGGTCACTAAACATTGCTAGCGCAATCTACAACGAAGCAGAGCGAGAGGGGTGTGGGGTAGAGGGAAAGCGCTGAGATGTGGGCCACGCTGATTCAGTGGTCGAAGTATTATATGCATGTATGTTTGGAAAAGGAAACATCAAGATTCAGGTACATTTTCCAGCCTTGCAGTTCCGTACACAGCAGCGTGGCAACACCTCTGCAAAGTAGTAGAAAACTATAAATCGCTCGATTTCCGGCGAACCAATCCCAAAGGTTGGCAGACGAACGTTTCTTACACGACATTGGACCCCGGAGAGCGTGTTCGCACAGCATGTCCGGGTAAACGGTATTCTGTCTACCGAGAAAGGGTCGGACAAAGTCTAGCTACGATTACTTTACGTCAATGGACGCTTGCTGAGCGCTACGAAGGACGGCTGCCCTCCATTGACGACGGCGAATCGGCACAGCCGAGTATTCTGCTTCTACAGGATCCCAACTAGTCCATCATGATAGATAGGTATGTGCCACACCAATAATCGTAGTCCGTTATCAGCGCCGTCGACCGAATCATCACATATGTGACTAAACTCTGCTCCTGACAGTGGCGTGTTGGCGAATCTGATTCTCGTGTAGGTCACGAACCCATTCTTGGCTGGTGACAAGTCTTCCGACACACATCATGATGCTTGCAGCTCGGCCAGGCTATCCAATGGCCTGACAACCTAAGATGCTAGTATGTGTTGTAGGCCGTTCTACCGTTGTCGCGACACCGCTGATGGTTGAAGCAGGAAGCTCCTTGGGAGACTGTTCGGGCTGGTACCACTACTTCCCAGCTCAAAATCCAATGCTCGCTCTCGCCAATAGTACTGTTCCATGATCAAGACGCTGGCACAGAATGGCAACTGCCAATGAAAGCGGAGTTTGTCGGAGAATTATATTCCTGAAAAGGCAATCATCCCTCACCCGATGACGTCGTTGCCAATAGGGAGGGGGTATATAAGCCAGACCAGACTGAACTCGCCGCCGCTCCTCGTTTGAAATGTCTCTACCACCAGCACCACAAGAGATCTCAGAACACCCCCAGGCGGGCTCCGTCACCGCGCCAATCGACAAGGACGCACAGGCCGCCGATGTCGATAGGAAGGCAAGTCCCTCACAAAAAACATCCGAGTAACTGCTGACCACGCCCGCGTTCAGCTCAAATTATACGGCGTTATTCAGGCTTTCAGGCAAGGCCGCATGCCCGATAACACTCAAATCGACAAGGCGTTGTCGTACCTCCGAGATGCTGAACCCGTCGACATGCACAAGTTGTCGCAAGACGGAAAGACCCTCATCCAGGATTCTCGAGACATCATCGAAACTGCTCGCCGTATCGTGAAGCGCAAAAACGCCGATGAGCTCTTTCAGAACTTTGTCTGGCACACCCGTGACATAGACACGACAAGCGCCGAGGCAGCCCGTGGCGATGCTTCGGATGTCGATCGCGGCAGACTGACCGAAAACGGTCGCGTAGGTGCGCGCATATACGCATCGCTTTCGAGCTTTCGAGCCTCATTTATTCTGATCCAAAGCTGTTCGACATCTTCGTACCTTGTTGTCGCTCATTCTCACGAACTCGGAGGTCCGGAAGCTTCTCTCCGACTTCTCTGTAATCGGGCGTGACCTCCTGGCGAATGCCGCGACCCAGGCGGCCGAGGCTATTCGGCCTGGTGACGAGGAGGTCGCACACGTGGATGAGCCCGCCTCGGGGCCCGAGTTTGTCTCCAAAACCGGAGGAACACCTGTCCTGAATGTGGACATACCACATGCCGACGTTCAGGTTGAGCAGCACTCTGATGCAGATGAACCCGCGGTCAAGATGGGTCAGGGTGAGGAGGCGAACAGAAGCCAAGCTCTCGGCGAAGGACAGCAAGCGGTTCGCTCTGCTCAAGAACGCACCACCGAGGCGGGAAAACAGGCGGCCGAGCCGGCACAGAAGACCAAGGAGTCTGTAGAAACCCAACAGTAAGTCGACGGATTTCCCATATTTATGAGTTTCACGTTTTGCACAGCAGTGATGCGGAAATGTCGTCGGAACCCTTCTCAGAGGAAACAGAGGGGAAGAAACGCCCCTTCAAGGAGCGCTTAAGCAATGTCAAAGTTGGTGGATTGCCTCGCATTGCTGATTTTTGTTGTCTGACGTCGTATTTGAGGGCAAGATCACAGAGCGTTTGCCTCAAGGTCAGAAAACACGCGCTGCAGAGCAAGCCCAGAAAGGAAAACACTTCCTGGCAGACAAATACTTTCCCGCGGAACGACGAGACCAGTTCATCTATCGCGGCAAGAAGGTCATTGTGGAATGTCAAAAACATGACGATTACCAGGACGCGATCAAATGGTTCCTGTCTGTTGCCGAGGAATACGCGGGGCTCAGCCAGGTTGCGAGTGAAAAAGGAAAGGATAGAGTGGGTGACATCATCAATGTCTCGAGTTTTCCTTACTGCACAGAATTCGTCTGCTGAAGCTCCCCCAGGACCCCGCTCTACAACAACCAGCTTCAGAGCTTCGCAAACTTCTCGAGCGCTTCGCTAATGGGAAGAGCATGCACCTGATTTTCGATTCGATCGGTGCCCTTAATGACGATGCCCGTCGAGATGAGGAGTTTCGTGAATGGTTTAAGCGTCTGAATGCTTTCATCCGCAAAGTATGTCTTAGTCCGAATTTTGTTCTCACACTTTGACGATGCTTCGTAGTTATTGTTGGAGGCTGGTTACGTCCTCGAGGATGACTGCAGTCGTGAGGGCAAAGACATCCGCGAGTCAGGCCGGAAATTCTGGGACCAGAAGTACCGGACGCACTTTGACAACGTTTTCAACTCCATTGGCGACTGGTTTTCTGCCATGACTGACGATCCACTCAACAAGCAGTTCGGGGAAGATTGGGCGCGGTTGACAAGGGACTTGCTATTCGATAACGAAGGAAGCCTCCAGTTCAAGTCAGCATTGTGGTCGGACATTCGTAGTGTGATCGTGCCGACGCTCGTGAACAAGGTACGCACATCAATTGACTTGCGAACATTTCTCACAGGAAGGGTAGATTGGCTACCTTCCCATTCCACGTATCGAGTACTCTGATGATGCATGGGACCTCGTTCTCGAAAATCTCACCCTCCAAGGTCGAAATCTTTTCCCGAACATCGTCACTTTGGTCGCTCATAACTACATCAAGTTCAGCCCGTACAACAACATTTCTGACGAGCATCATCATGAATTCACGTTCACGTTCTCTCAGATACAGGCAGACATGCGAGATGTTGCCTTCTTCTTTCGGAAGAAGACAGGATTCCCGAAGGTGACGGATTCGGGGATGGCGGATGTCGTCATTGGGGGATCTGGTCTCACAGCCGTAGTCCACCTCGTTTCGGCAGGCAGGGATCGAAGTTCTGTTTTCAAGGTCGAGGATGTTCACGTCAAAGTTGGTTCGCTCAAGTTCAGCATACGTGACTCGAAGCACGACTTGTTGTACAAGACTCTGAAGCCGCTTGCGACTGGCCTAGTCAAGCGACAGATCAAGAGAGCGATCGCCGGTGCCATAACCACGGGGATGGAATATCTTGATGGACAACTGGTATCAGTCAGAGATCGCATGGAAGAGGCGAAATCGAAGGATGAGATGAATCGCACGCAGGTATTGCAAGAAGTGAGTGTTGGCGCCTCCAGCATGGTTGGGACTGACCCTCTGTACCTCGAGTTATTCCAACGGCACAAGGAAGAACACAGCGTACGGACGTCTGAGAGCAAGTCGCAGTTCAAGCTTGTTTCGAGCAAGCGTTCATCTGTGATTGATACTGGGCACCCTTCTGGGTGGGTCAGTCGTGTATCGGAGAGCGAGGAAAAGGCGGACACTGGAAAGGATTGGAGAAGTGAAGCGTGCGTGACTGATCGCTTGATTGAAGAATGTGCACTGACGTGGACAATGAAAATAGGTTCACTCTTGTGTAATAGATACTTGGCCAGAGGTACGACAATGAGTCGGCTTGACTTGAATAGTGTACTAGCCCGTTGGACCATTTAATTGCCAGTGTAAGTTTTTGTACTGTATGAATGAAACTTACCCGTCGCCATGAAACTTGTTGTTTGTGGGAAGGCGAGTGGAAGACAGACGTCGGGAATTGCGACAATGAGCGTGTTACTTAAATATCATCCACAAGCGACGCGTAACGGAGGAAGCTGTCTTCGATAACAAAAGTTTTTTTCTCGTTTGACGTGGTGCATTTTACTGACCCACGTCCTGCCCGAGTCTGCCTCGGTTGCGGGCGTGTTCGGGTGTCAGAATGAGCGTCGAGACCAGTATGAGACTAGTACGAGACTTGTCCGAGTTGTGGACCCGAGCCAGGTTGAGATGGGCGCTAGAACGTCATGATCTACAAATCAAGCGGCGGATTTGAAAAGCGAGTCGACCCTTCGCTAATCGTCTGACTTTGGGCTTTCTGGCTGCCTATTGCCACCCCACTCTCTTTTCCTCCATGTCCTCCACGACCAGAACACGCAAAGTCACCCTCACGGTCAAGGAATTCAGCCATCTGGTCAGCGAGTCCCTCGACATCACCCACGTCGCCCCCGCCCCACAGTCGTTCGTTGATTACATCCCAGTCGCTTCTGAGTCTCCCCCCAAAACCCACCCACGACAGTCTTCCTTCCAGCGCATCTTCTCCCGTCCCACACCCACGCCAGGACACCACGCAGATACCTCACAGGGGCCTCCTGAGGACTTTTTCAACACGCCGCGCAAGATGATCGCCTGGCCGTTCTCCCGCTCTCCCAGAAAGAACCGTCCAACAAAGGATGAGGACTATCTTACCGTTCGCACCCCGTCAATTTGCTCATGTCTGCTCGTTTGCTGACTCGTTTTTGTAGCACCAACTCGACGACCCTGAGCGCTCCCACGCCGTGTCTCCTTATTCGGTGTCATCACTCGCCGCAGCGTCGACGTCGAGCCTTGGTTCCTTAGTTCCTGTCCACGAGCGGCTCTTCCAGGTCGCGTCGGGCGAATTCGACGGGCTGACGGACCAGAACAGTGGTCACGTATTCAAGGTTTCCGGCGCTTCTCCCCCGTTGCCGTGTACTTCCTCGGAATGCTCCGCTGCTGCCAACTTTGGTAATGGGTCTACTAGTAGCGTCCTTGCTAGTACCACGACGGAGTCGGCCTCGGAGATTTCAAGTCAGGGAAGAACGTCTTTTGAAGGCACCGAAGCACCGTCTTCGGTGACTACTACCGAACCGGAGAGCTTGGATGAAGATCCCACACCCCGGGCTTCGACGTTTGGTTCACGGGCAACGTTGCGCCCCGCCGCCACCCAAGACGAGCAGAGGGGACGGCCACAGCATCTATCAGTGGTTGTGCCATCACGGAAACCTAGCGTGGAAATCCTCGCGTTACGTCCTGCTGTAGGTGTCGCACCACATGCGCCTTCCGAGGAGTCTCCTACTTCTGTGTACTCCACATCGTCCCCGACCTCTCCCGTCGCGCGAGGCTCATCTCCCACGTTCCCATCGGTGAAACCATCAGAATCGGACACCTCGCCACCTGTGCCCCGTACGCCGCCCAACCCACGCATCTTTGCTGTAGCATCAGGGGTTACCTCGCCTTCAAATCTGGAATCACCTCCTTTGGCTTTCTGTCCGCGGCAGCGCAAGCGGGCTATGTCGCGTTCACTAACTCCGCCACCACTGCCTCGGCCACCGCCAACAGGCCCGCTTCCTGCTGTACCATCATCCATTCCCCCTGTTCCTCCATTTCCCCCTCTTCCCCCTCTCCTTAGTAAAATATCCATGAACTTGATTGCGAATCCCCATTCGGTAGTGTCGTCACCTCCGCGTCCAGTCATTTCCGGAGCCCAGACGAACCCTGCCACTGCACTGCCTCCTTCGCCCCCAGGAGGTCTGCGTTTACCGTCGCGACTGAGTTGGGTCAACACTGTTCGTGCGGTCCTTCCCAGCCCGCCCGCATCGCCCACCAAGTCGATCAAGTCTCTCACCGGCAAAACGCCACATCCTATCTCACCCTCGAAAGCGGAGATAAAGCGACCCAATGAACTGAAACGGCCAACGAGCATCGGGGTTATCGAAGCCGCGGACAACGTGCAAGTCCGCCGTACGAAGAGCATCCTGTTGCTTGGCTCGAGATCTAAATCGAATGCGTCCCTGGGCACCAAACGGGTGCAGATTCACGCGGACGCGAACCTGGAGGCTGCGGCTGCCAAGCCTAGGCGCAAGTCGAGTGCGGCCACTGTTGGTCATCCCATCTTTTCTTCTGAGCCTGGTCCTGCGACTACGACCATGCAAGGCTCCGAGCTGCTGGTTCCGCGCGAGCGGCGCCACTCTGCCCCTGTGTTATCGACCTTGGATTCCAAAGCAGCGGGCCCATCCGCAGATTGGACCCTGTCGCTCCCGTTCTGTACAGACACGCCAGGCAACAAGCTACAACCCTCGCCGTTAATGACGCCCACACTCACACCGGAGCCATGCATGGAAGAGGATTGGACGCTGTGCATGCCCCTCAAGGTGCGCGTCGACACGCCGACCGTCGAATCCGCCGAGGGACCCGAGAGCGAGTGTACACTCGCCGACACAGTGGAGGAGGTCGAGATGCGTCCCGCTGTGCAGTTGCCTACCCCGAGTCCGTCTCCGACGTGGCCCTCGCCAGCCTCTGTCGTGCGCCCGTTGGACCCCGAGGAGGACGAGTCGGTAACGGAGGAGAGATCGCCGTCGCGTGCGAGTCTGGGCCCGCATGCGGGTGGGCTGGATTTGGCAGGTGGTCGTGGGAAGCGGGCGTCTGGATGGCACGTCTACGGGTGGTTCGACGAGGTGTGCCTCCCCGAGAACGAGCGTGCCGATGACCACGATACCAGTGAGGATGATCACGAAGACGAAGTCACCGCGCCGACGTCGCCCGCCGTCTCGGAAAGCAAGTTTGTCAAGAGCCACGTCTCGGTGTTTCGGAAGATACACGACGGTGCGGGAAGACATCCCAGTCAGGACAGCACGTCCACCGTGTCGACCTCGGGCGCGACGTTTTACAGCGCGCACTCGTGTTTGATGGTCAACTGAATTTACGTCACGTTCACGGTCCCTCGCTCTCTCTTTGATTGCTGTCTGGCTCTTCCATTGCAGTATAGATGACCCCTCTCCCCACCTATCACCTATCCCCTCCCCTCTTCGTTAATTGCAAAACGTTTGTGACGAACCGAGATTGCTATTGCTGTGGCTCATGGACGCGTCTTGCTTGGATTTGCTCCCATACGATAAAAATATCGCTATCGCTATGCCCACCCCTCTCTCCCCTTTCCCGCACTGAGAACAACGCCAACGCTCGTTTTGGTGAGATAGAACTGGGTTCGATTTATATATGCTACCGATACATATACACCTATGCCCTCGCGTTTTTTTGCCAGTCCCGGGAGCGCTGCGCCTCCTGTCGGGACGAGAAAAACTGTGCTAGTTGAAGTTTTGGAGGTTTTTGCCTTTTGATCCTTGGTTCTTGTGATCTAGTTTGTTTTTTCGTGTGTTTTGTGTTTTTCTTTGACTTTTCATACCGCTGTGCGATGGCTCCCGTGTGTGTGGGGATGGATTTTGTTTCGAATGTTTGTAGGAGTTGAGTTTACGTATGAATCAAGTGTCTTGCTGTCATGTCAATGTTCAATCGTGTGGATGATAGACGTGACTCGGAGACCTGACAGTGACGGTGACATTGACGTTGGCAGCGGGATGGAGCTTTGTAAGTATGCACATAAAACAAGAAGGCACCTTGTTTCGTTGACTCTCATCATTTTCCCTGTTAGATAGCGTTGTTGATGACACGGCCTCGATAATGACCGGCGCGTATCGACGAGATCCGGGGTGGATACTGGTATTGATAAGAGGGTAAGACTCAGAACACCGTGATCCACCGATTGAAATCAATGCCAGTAGTGATTCCGCATGGAAGAAATGGAAAAAATGGGTGACGCGCGGCAAGTCCTGTGTCCCGCTGTCCCGCTGTGTCGCAAGATGGCAAATGGATCGCGGCGGGGGCGCGATGGGGCGTCCGCGTCATGGTTGCTTGGGATGCGGAAACATGTCAAGTCTTCTCCTTGGACCAGCCTGAAGATCCCTACGACATCCACGGCGTGGATTTCTCCCCAGACTCGATTCAACTGGTTTCTGCGTCGGGGAACCACCAAGCCTTCATCTTGGACATCGCAACTCGCGAGCGGCTGATAACACTCCAGCACGAGGACTGTTGTCGCAGCGAAGTACTCGCCACAAGGAGATCGAATCGCAATTGCAATTTCTGATTATGTTCGAGTCTACGACGGTCGTTCATATATCTGTAAGTGTCACTTCACAGTATAACATCGGTCTCATTTGGTCAAAAGAAAGGCTCGTCGTCATGTCCGACAGTAGAATCAAGCAATTCCACGCATCCACTGGGTCAGCAGTGTCGGAATGACCAGTTCCCGACTACCATTTATGGTTTGTCTTACCCCAGCATGGGGAATTCATTGCATACTCCACAGAACGTGCCGTCACGTTTTGGGGCACGACGACACATAGCCAGCTCGTATTGCAAGCCCTTGCTCGGCTGACTAGCTGCGGACAGTCTAATCACTGTCCATGTAGAAGAGATCACGCCGACTATCTTGAACAAGCTGGTTGATACTAATGTGCGTATATTGGACGTGCTATAGTAATTTTTATCAGCACATGACGCTCGTACTTTTGCATTCCCCTCTCTCCACATTACTTTCCCTTGATCATTACGCTCGACAGCATTTGTTTGTGCTACTCTTGGCACTATTGATGTCGAGTTTTGGTTGGGTTCTTTGCGGCACGTTACCGTACCGTACGTATCGCATCCGCCCAAAACGTCGGGTAACTTCGTATATAAATAGTGCCAGTGGTACCGGGGTCAATGCACTGCGCACGCAAACGCAGTACCATGGAAAAAAAGCATCCACACCCATCACAGAACGTCCAGCGTCCGTATGCCTTCTATCAATTGATTCAACACCGCCGGCGTCATCTCCACCACCTGCGCAATAACCAAACTCTCCGCAACGACCCTCCTGTACGCATTGCCGAGGTACGGCGTGAGCAGCACCGCACCAAACGGCTGTCTCGGCCGTGCGACGACCCGGAGCGCGCGTCCTTGCCTGTCCGTTTCTGAGAGCAACGACGAAGGAGACCGGAGGGAGGACGTGTATTGAGAGGTCTTGGTGTGCAGATCGGCGATGACACGACGAAGCCGACCGAACCACGCCCTCCGTGTTTGTGGGGCTACCGGTATGAGGTAGGACGGATCAGCCTGGATGGACGTCGGCAAGCCGCCGATCGAGGGCGCCCATTCGTCCGTGTCTGTGGCCTCCTCGGGTATCATCTGCGTCACGTTCCCGACGGGCTGTTGGTCGAGGAGGAAGTCAACCCACGGATGAACAGCATATACAGCGTTCAAGCGAGAGAGATCCTCTTTGGTCGTGATTTCCAGAACCCCGAAAACGGGTGTCTCTGCACGATACACATGCTCCGATCTGCTTCGAGAGATCAGTGAGAGGTTGAGTCTGAAACTAAGGCATGGGAGTTTCATCCGTTGTCCTGCAAACGACGGTACGGGGAGATCACGAAGTCGGTCGTGTAACATGGTGACTGATTTCGGTTTGAGTCCCGAGTTCCGCAGCTCAGTGGTGATCTGGTCCATCTCGGCATCTTCGAGCGCCAAGGGGATGTTCGTCGTTAATAACTGGTCGAATACTGTGATTTTTTCGGGGAGGCAGCTGTTGAAGCCGCCGGATCGTCCTGTCCACGCGAGGATACTCGTGTCGCCCGAGTTCGTGAGTAGCTGTGCCAAAAATCGGCCCAGTGCCTTGTCCCCCTCTCCATATACAACCGGCAAGATCATCGAGAATATTCCGAGCAACGAATATGCTGCATCCTCAACCCGTGTCGTTTGGCACGTAGACGCTAGACGCAGCTTCTCCCGAATGTTGTCCAAGCCCGGTCTGAGAGCCATCAAGGCCCGCGCCGGCACGCCGGTCGCCTCCTCCATCTCCGAGATGATCTCGGGTGATTCCTTATGGTTAGGAATATCAAGGTCCAGGTATGGCTTCCAGTCCTCAGTGTAGAACCGAACCACCTTCGAAGCATGGTATTCCTGAAACGTCCAACCCCGCGTGTTCCAAATGCTCTTCGTCA
>JBBPMA010000687.1:0-18732 GCA_038090075.1 Xanthoconium purpureum | reverse complement strand
GTTCCACTCGTCGTGCCCTGGTGCTGAAACAGCAGCCCATACTTGCTAGAAGGGAGAAACAACGAAGTAGCACAGCACCTGGGGTTGCTACTGGACTTTACAGCAGGAGGTGCTGTGTCGCCCTTGGTCCAGACTTACAACATGATGTAACGGCGTGTTGTTGGACATGAATCCCGCACCAGACCCGATGGCTGGTGCATTTGTGTTGGGTGGAAACCCGAAAGGTACTTGGTTGACGTCGGTTGCCTAGTGACAGAAAAGGGTGAGCGACGCAGACGTTGTGAGGGGTTTCTACACTGTTCCTGGACGAACGCGGCCTCGACCAACAACTGACAGCGGTCTGGCGCGCCGTCGAGCGAGATTAAAAGGTTCCCGATTTCAAACGGCATAGCTCAAGTTCAAGTTCAACATGTCCGACTTGATCTCGACGCCATCTCAGACACAAAGCCCAGTCTCAAACGAGGCTTTCGAGGCCCTCATAGACCTCCTCGCATCCGATGGCATCGACGAAACCCCGTCAAGACTCGCGGGGAACCGTCCTCAAGCGAAGATGTCATTGAAAGATCCGTCGGGAAAGCTGGACTTTGATAAGATTCGCATGATGTTTGCGGCACAAAACGAGAGCCAGTGCGGTCGCGTGCCGCCTCTCGAAGACGGCAACAGCGATGATGACGACTACCACGCGCACCAGAGTCCGTCCTCGATGTTGCCTTCCCGCGCGCATTCCTCAAAACAACCCGTCCAGCGCCCCTCTGCCGGTCACAGGCGCAGTTCGACATTCGGAAACCAGCCTTGGGCGGCCCCAATCCACGAGAACGCAGCCAACGTGGTGCGCCGAGTTCTTGTCGTTTTTGGAATGAGGTACTGACAGCGTTTCACAGCAGGACGTCCCTGAGGCACAATCCCGTCAACCTCTTTCGCTCGATGAACTAAACACGGCGCTTGCGAGTGCCCACGAAGAAGTGAGGTCTCTTCGACATCAGTACGATGAACTCCGGGCTCTGGTCGCGAAGCGATTGGGAACCGAAGCACGACCTTTCCTGAATACTGACAAGGAGAATGGGCGTGACGAAGCACCTGACGGGGGTGCTATTCTGCCCCCAGGTCCTCCGCCTTCGGAGGTGCCCACAGAGGTCGCCAACCTCTCTGAGAACGAGGCAAAGAGAACATTAAGCGTGAGTGTCCTTTGGTCTTGTGCAATCGATGGTTGACAGATGTCGTACGACCAGGTCCTCGCGCGTTCCTTGAATCTCTCACTAAATACGCTCGCCAGTCTTTCGTCCACCGCATCCATGTCCCCGCAATCAAGTTTGGTCCCTCCAAATCCAGCTCGGCAACACGACGTGGCCTCCATCGCTCGCGCGCTCAAGTTCCTTGGCACGGTGGACGAGCTGGTCTGGCGGCGTACTTCGGCTCCGTCTGGGCCTCGTACGCTACTGCCAGTGTTTTCGGAGGAGAACGTTGTTGCTCTGGTAGCTCGTCTTGAGCTATGGGAACGTGCAGTCCGGCGATCATCGCGAATTTGAAGGCTGGTCCATTCACACAAAAGCAGGATACCCCATATCTAGAGTTGATCTAGTTTCTTGGATGTATTTATGTATCGCACGATGTATTACACTTTGTAGCCTTCCAAAACTAGTAAACCGAGTTGTTGTGCTTGACCAAGACTATGCAAGCGACGACGCAGAGGCGCTCCTCGTCGTTCACTGTAGCCTCGATGCAGTCCTTCTCCGGCGAGGTCTTCTCGGATTCGCGGTTTCATGGCTACCAAGGACCGAGTCGAAACGTGCGCTTTCCTCGCGCGACCACCAGTGGAGGCGGGACGGTGGCCAAAAGCGACGACGGTGTGAGGTGTGTGGCCGCGGGAAGGGGTTGTGCGTCCAACCGCTCATTTTCTATTCGGCCCTATCCTGACGACAGCGTCGAGCAGCCCTGCGCATCCTTCGTTTGTCAGATCCAACCGACACTTCAACCGCGGACCCAAAGTCGGCCGTTGGGCCTGGCGGACACCGCGTCGAGCTGTCCAAGAACCTCTGGGATGGCAGCGGACTCAAGATCGACAGCGCCAGCACCGACGTGGCGTGGTGTAGCGGTAGTCAGTATTCTCTTCGTACCTCGACCCCCGAGTCTGAGATCACCGACAGATTTCAACAACAAGATACTGACGAGCGCGAGAAACGGCGACCTCATCATGTGGGACTTGGACAAGCCCGGCAGCACCAAGTACGGTACGTGTCGTTGGCCGTCTGCGTGCGCGACTGACGGGCCCGCAGAACGAAAGACCAGGAACCACATTCGCTCCATCCACAAATTGTCCTGTTCGTCGACGGTCCCAAACTACTGCATCACAGGATCTGCGGACGGGGACATGCGCATCTGGGTACGTCTGCTAGTCCGTCGTTCTGGTGCCATACCGACGTCGCGTAGGATTTGCGGGACATGTCGCGCTCCGTGATGAAGATTCATCACCCGACGTCCGTTCGATCCCTCGTCTTCTCACCTTCGCTCTCCCATTCGTTGCAAGCCGTCGTTGGTCTCGACAATGGCTCTATATACCGCTGGGATTTGCAAATGGGCCAGCGTGGTCAGCTGGATCGCTTGCCTGTCGCACATACAGGGCCCATTCTCACCTTGGATTGGTGCAGCACCTCGATCACGAGCAAGTGCGCGGACAACGTCTCTCCACAGATGGAGCGGAGTTGGATTGTCAGTGGTGGGCTGGACCACACGGTCAAGGTAGGTTTGTTTCTATGTTGCTACTGCCACCCTGCCTGATTACGCCACAGGTTTGGGATCTCCCCGGGTCCAGCACCTCGTCCCACATCGTGAATAAGCCAACGTATGTGCTACACCCTTCTTATCCAGTCAGGCGCGTTCTCTGGCGGCCCGACTATCCCTGCGAACTAGCGCTCGTATCCAATGCAGAGTTTAGTGGCGCAAGCGGTGCTGAGCTCATGGCGAGCCCTCGGATGCAGAACACGACGCCTAGCTTTCTTGCGTCGGCCGCACCAGCATCTGAATCGAAGGATACGGACGGCAAGTCTGGTTTGGTAGGCGACGCTGTCGAGATATGGGACGTCCGTCGCGGTTGGATCGCCAAGTGGACTATCGACACAAGCCTTTCCGATGGTGGGGTGACTGGTACGCGTTCAATCTCTTCTTGTAATAACCCTGAACTCATGCTCGAGCATTGTCCAGATGCTGTCTTCCGAGATTCGCATGCACTTTTGCTTCAACACGCATCTGGGACGTTTGCCCAAGTCGACCTGAGACACTCACATCGGCCGATCGATGCGGTGCCGAGGGTTGCATTGTCTTGGAATACGGTCGATGGTTTGGATGGGGCACTTGCCTTCGTTGCGGACAAACGCGGCAAATGGGAGGTACCTTATGACGATATGTGAGCACTCTTCGTTCCCTTTCCATGCGCAACTCATGCTTTTGCGTCGATAGCCACCCAGATCGACGCTCGTTGGTCGCCGACCGGGGGTCTAGAATCAAGGCATTGGGCGACAAGAGTCATGTTCCTGGTTTACAGAACATGGGGATGTATGTTCGCACTTCCCTGTCCGCAAACACGGGGCCGGATGTCTTCGTAAGGCTTGCCAAAGGCTATATCGTGCCCGACGAGTCAACAAAGAAGGACGCTTGTGCTTCGAATGCAGAGGTGCGTCTATGTCATTGATATCGGATACTTTCACCAGGTACAATGTTGCATTTCGTCTTCCTAGGTGGCGATACAAGCTGGGAACGTACACGCTGCTCAGGCATGGATCTTATTGAGCTCGCTTCTGACGGACATCGTTCCAGAGTCGGTGACCGCCTCATTACCAGTCTCAGGCAAGACAGACTTGACGCATCCGCTCATTCACTCAGCCGCAGCTCCGAGTGCTCTTACGGCAACTGAAGGCGTCAACATGCATAACGCTGGACAAGTCTCTAAACCATCTTCTTACCGTGCCATGTCCGCCGATTCCGCCGTTCATCCCGTCGGATCACCTCACTCTCCATCTCAGTCACGTAGCAGTCATCACCATCACACTCTGGCGCCCCGTTCAGCATCAGTCAACGGTACGGGCACAACCGCGGCTGCCTCGAACGAGGACCGCAAACATGTACGACACCGTCCCGAAGTGCCGCAACCACCTCCACCCACCAAGCCGCCGCCCAACTCGCGCAATCTGACGCCAGTGTCCTCGGCGCCGTCATCTCCCCGTCATCTCCCTATCTCCCTTCCTCTGACAACAGCTCTCCCGCCTACAACGACGATGACGCCAACCACGGCGACAGTCGCGCAAAGACGCCCTTCGATACTCGTCTCAACCGCGTCGCTGGTACACGGGCATGCGCGCCGGCCGTCGGTGTACAGCCGCGGCATAACGAGCACACCGAGCGAGAGCCCGAGCGTGGCAAGCGCGAGCGACAAGAGTCTGCGGCACGTCGGGGAGGGCGCGCTTGACGACTCGGACTCGTCGGACGGCGCGGCGAGCGAGAGCGTTGCGGAGAGCCATGTGAGCGAGGTGGAGCATGTCGAGGTGCCTACGCCTTCTGTGCCGCGCAGGTCGGTGAGCAGGACCAAGGCGAGGAGTATCAGTGCGGGAAGGGCGGGGGTTGCGCATCCGAGTCCCTTGTCGCGTCTTGCGGGTCAGCAGCAGTGGATAGAAGACGAGGAGGACGAGGGGCAGGCAGTTGGCATGGGGACGGGGACGGAGACAAGCATGACGAACTTGAAACGCCGCGTTGAAGAGGAAGAAGCGAGTCCGTCTCCGCTGTCGTCCGATACGGACGACGAGCGAAGCGATGACTCGGAGGAGGAGGTCAGGCGACGCGCGGTCGCGATGACGTTGCGATCGAGGTCGCGCAAGAACTCGCGATTCAAG
This sequence comes from Xanthoconium purpureum, assembly GCA_038090075.1. NCBI lineage: Eukaryota > Fungi > Basidiomycota > Agaricomycetes > Boletales > Boletaceae > Xanthoconium > Xanthoconium purpureum. Next base: position 13,852 of record JBBPMA010000687.1, on the reverse strand, counting down.
AGCCGGAGCCGGAGTCCGACGGTGGCGTCCCTTGCTGCGCCCGGGCCGTTGCTGTCGCTGTCGCCTGCACGGTCGTCGCCGAGTCGACCGCCGCCGATGGGTTCAGGTTCGCCAACGCCGTTGCATGGCGTGCTCGAAAGAACGACGAGTCAGAGTAGCGTGCAGACAGTGATTGCGGCGTCGATTCGGGAGCAAGAGAATGAGGCGGGGGTGGTGGATTCCGGCAAGGAATTTGTGGAGGACCACGAGCCTGCGAGTTGGGCGGAGATGAGCCTTGAGCGGAGGGTCACGGTTGTGGAGGAGGAGGTGCAGGTACGAGAGGCGGGGTGGCGTGCGCTTCGGGAGGCGCTGGAAGAGTATGCAGACGAGGTTTGTCGTTTTGCTTTGATTGGTTTGAGAGGGTGTTGAGAGATGCGACGCCAGGGCGACGTCCAGATGTGTGCGATGCTTGCGCTGGTGGCGCCGGCGGAGCTTCAGCTAGAACTCGGTCGGACGATCCAGTTTGTCGAGGCGTATGTCGGTAAGCAGACGCCGTCATCTCGTCGAACAACTCCTGAGTCGTTTCTGCTAGACATGCTGGTACGATATCGGCTGCATGCCTGCGCAGCATACCTACGCAAGTATTCGCGGGTGGAAGAAGTGCAAAGGACGACGAGAGTACGTCCTTCTCTAAACCCATGTTCTGCCCTGCCTCACGGCCATACCACGAAACAGTTCGAGACCGTCATTTACACCGCTTGTCGAAGATGTCGAAAGCCCGTCGTCGCGATGCGTTCAAGAAACCCGCTTGTAAAGGCAACGCATGCAGTGTGCGCCACGTGCAAAGCGGCGGTGGTAACATGTTCGATATGGTGCGTAGGTTTTTGCGATTTTGTCGTTCGTTCGTGCTGAACACTAAATACTGGGCTTGACCAGTCATCTTCCCGTCCGGACGCTGTTGTTTCAATGTTCGGTATGTTCGCATGGGGGCCATCAAGATTGTTATAGGCGGTATTATATGGAGCGGCCGATGGTGGAGCTTCCGATGCCGATGAACACGAGGGGGAGGCAGCTGCAGAGGGAGCAGGAGGGCGGGGACGAGGGTGAGGAAGGGCGGGGGATGTACACAAGGGAGCGGATGAGGGAGAGACGGATGGCGGGACATCTTTGTGCGGCTGGATGTGGTCATTTTTGTTGGGCTGCTGTTGGTCAACGGAGTGAGGAGCAGGGGGAGCAGGGGGAGCAGGGGGAGCTTGCATGCAGTGTAGTCGTAGGGGTCACTATGTGATGGACTTTGAGAACTAATACCCGACGGTGGCACTTTGGGGGAGAATCAATCCAAAGTTTTCAGGGGGGTCTTGCCATGTCCTTGTAGAGAAATTGAAGTCTAGATCGGGTGACCACACGGGGCAGTCGTATATCGTCGAGCAGAGCTAAAGACCCATTCAAAGCATCTCTATTCAAGAAGTGTTAGTGTACATGCCAACTATCTACATAAAATCACACGAATTCTAATGATGGCAGGCTGTGAAGACGTGAGCCCAAGAAAAAAGTTGAGTGCCAACAAAGTGCCAGAGGAGATCTCGACCGAGACTCGGACCTGTCGTCTGATGGTCGAACTATTACGTAATCAACCCAACTCCTCGGTTGCTCAAGTATTTCCTACTTGTCGATTTTGACCGTGTACGAATCATGATGCGGCCAAAAAGTAACGTGTTTAAACCTTCGAGTGTCAGGGCAAAATGTTACAGTAGGTCTTACACACCCTCCGAGTCTATCATCATGTCGCCGGGACAAGCGAGCGAGTCGGACCAACTTCAAGCCTTACGGGAGAATCTGAATACATAAACAAAACTTAGCCCCTATTGATTTCAAGTTCCTGGCTTCCCACCCTATGTAAGTGGTACCTACTAACTCCTATTTTGTTTTCTGGCCCGGCTGTAGTGACGATAAACGTAACGCGGTTATCGTGACACCGTTACATATCTTTACACTCTCTCTGCACTATGGTTCCCAGAAACTTCAAACCGGACCATTACTCTGACCCCAAAGTAGTCGCGTTGCAGACCACGTTGGGCAACCGCGACCCGTTCTACAGCGGGACGTGTACCATTCCGGATTACCAGCGTCTCCTGTATTATACACACGGTGACCTCCTTCGGTGAGCCCCTCTAGCCGAGCCCCTTTATGAGACTGACTTGTATGTTTGGCCGGTGTATAGTCGCATTGATTTTTCCAACCCACGCACGCACGAACTCGAAGCATTGTATCGCGCTTGCAAACCAGCCGAGTTTGGCCGTGACGGAGAGTGTGTTCTTGACGAGTCGTACAGGAAGGCGGGAAAATTGGATTTGACTTCTTTCGCAACACTCTTTGATCCTCGTAGCCTTGGCATCCATGAACAGGTATCAAAGGCGTTGCTCACCCAGAGTCTTGTGACGATGGATACGGAGTTGTATAAGTTGAATGTTTACGGTGAGCACTTTGGTTGCCCTGACGTTCTGACTCAATCCAATTCATCGTCCGCAGGAAAGGGCGACTTTTTCAAGCCCCACAAGGATACGCCACGAGGCCAGAATATGTTCGGGTCCTTGGTCGTTGTCCTTCCCACCGTATACGAGGGCGGCCAAATTGTACTCCGCCACGGTGAGAAAGAGTGGACCATTGATTTTGCAAAGTTTGCGGCTGCAAAGGAGCCCTCGGTTTGCTTTCTTGCGTTCTACAGCGATGTCGAGCATGAGGTTTTGCCCGTCACGTCTGGTCACCGCGTCTCGCTCACTTACAACCTCTACCACAAACCCATCCACACTACCGCGCCCATTCAGAATCACACTCCATTTCATCTCCAACTCAAGCAGGCGCTGATCAATTTGGTGAATGACAAGTCGAAACTTCCCAATGGTGGATATCTGGGATTCGGTCTCGCCCACGAGTACGTCCACACGGGCCGCAATCTGCTCGAGCTGTTGCCAGCCCAGTTGAAAGGATCGGACCGCGCGCTCGCAGACGTATGCGACGAGCTTGGACTCCGTCATTCTCTCAGGTTGCTCTATCGTGGGATTGCTGATGAAACAATCAGCCTTCTCACTACCAAGGAGCTTGATGTAGACGAGGATCTAATAGAAGATGACTTTGGCGAGTCTGGATCTGAGGCACAACTTCGATATGCCCTCATGGTGATTGATGCCGAACAAGTCGAACGCATTAACTTCGTCGGGTGGCCATACAAACGGAGCATGTCGGTAGATGAAGAACGGGAAGTCTTGGAACCGATTGGCGGGATTCCGGCCACGGAGGTATTGGATATCACGCCGATGAAATCGACAGTGGGCGTCAAAAGCACGTTCGTGGTACCATACTACGGCAACGAACCAGGGGTGGATCATTTTTATGGGACTGCATGCATGCTTATTGCTGTGAAGCCGGCAGCATCACGCAATCTCATTGGGTCGTGAGGACTGGACTGTACCTGTTTAAAGATTCGATTACGAAGAATGTTGGCCATCCGAGGATAAGTGTACTTACTAATGAAGGTTTGTTCGCATGTACTAGTTTGACACAACGGCTGTATCAATGTTTAGCACGGACCTAAATGTTTATCTAAGTGTGAATCACAAAAATAAAATAGAATCTACCATTTTTTCGGAGAGAAGACATTTGGGGGTCCAGGTGCGCGCACATTGTTGGTGTCCTCACCTGCACACAAACATAGCTTAAACGTGGGAACTTCATATCAAGGTGAGGTTTGTACGGGTAAGTATTTCGAGTTTGGACGAACAAAACTTAGAATACACCTCGAACTTGAAATCTTTTCTAGGTCTGTGATCTAAAGTTAAGTTTGAGCTACGGTCTTTTTGTTTGAAATGTTCAACCCAGTACAAACCTCGCTTAGATACCAAGCTTGTTCCCACGTTTACTAAGGCTATGTTTGTGTGTGAGCAGAGACATCAAAAATGTGTGCACGTCTGGACCTCCAATCGAACTTCAAGTTTTCTCACTGAAAAAATGGCAAGTTCTATTTTACTTTCGTGATTCACACCCAGATAAACATTTAGGTCCGTGCTAAACATTGATGCAGCCGTTGTGTGAGTTTGATGATCATCCCACTAGACCCAGATTGGTAGTCAGGTGGAGTCGCATTTTCCAGCGATGAAGTGAGTGCATTATTTATAATTCAATGATGTGGGCGGCCCGAGTCTAACCTGGTGCGTTTGATTCTGTAATCCAGTCTACATGTATTGAATGGTAGATACAACGAGGAATCAATACACAACCTACATCTAGTCGATCCAGCTCCTCGGTTGCTTGAGTATTTTCATCATTTCTGCTTCTTCGGTATCCTGGTCCGCGGCACCGAGTTCACTATAGTATTCCCACCTCGCCTCGGGGGGTATCCCTACCAAGACGTTCTCGGTCATGATACCAGGTGCGGCAAGCCCGAACTTGGTGCCTCTGTCGACGACGAAATTGAACTCGACGGCGTGACCACGCCTAAGGAGTTGCCACCGCCTCTCGAGCGGCACAATCGGCCCGTGCATCCGTCTTTCCAGAGTCGGGATGAAAGACGGGAGAAAAGCGTCTCCGAGAGCTTGCACAAGGGAAAATAAGCCTTCCTGAGTGCTGAGACGCGTAATCGTGTCCTCGGAGAGCGACACTGGCGCACCGGCGTCGACGACCCGACCAAGTAACGCACGCATCGCGTCAGAATCCATGTCGTCAAACCGGACCCCACCAATCCCACGATGTTCGCATCTGTGCGGGATATAGAGGTAGTCGTCGCACGAGGCCTTGAACGTGGGGTAGAGGGAGACGCTGGTATGGGCGGCATCGCTCCACGTGTCGCAAGTGCCTTTGAGGGTGTTGTGGAAGTGGCGAAAGTCGAACTCGTTGACGTAGGCTGGGGTTAGGTCAGTGATGACGCCGAACCACCATGCGAGGACGGTGGGCTGTGGGTCTGAATTGACATTGTCGGTGGACGGGAGGGGGCCGTTAAGGACTTCAAAGTAGCGATAGTTGGCGTGGACGCCCGGAACGCGAGGATGGCAGGGGTGGATGATGAGGCTGAGGCCAGCTGCAAAAAAGGGCAGGCTCTTGTCGACGTCCTTCAGGGCTGCATGGGCGGTGCTCATCTGTTTGACAGCGGCGGGTGGGAGGATCCCATTTATCGTGGAGATGTTGACTCCCGCCTTTTCGATGGGGTGAATCTCACCTGACCGGATGCCACTCAGTGGGTTCAGTCAGGAACGATGAGACGTATGACTCACTGTCATTCAAGTCGAGGGGCGGGAAGGTGCATGAGAGACCGCCCCCGCCCTCGTCCCTGGCCCATGCTTCGCGTCTAAACTTTTCGCCGGAGCCATATGTCTCGAGCTTGGTCACAATGGTCTCTTGCAACCCCGTGATGTAGTCCGTCATGCGCTCGCGCATGGGACGGGAGCCAGGGGCCATCGGGATTTGTTGTACACGCTCAAAGTTAGAGGACAAGCTCACAAGATTTGGGTCCGATGAGACCGTACAGCCCATTTGAGAGGTTGACATACGAGAATGTCACCGAACCTGGTAGTAAATGACGCGGGAATTTTGAGACGGCCCGCTCTTGATCATATCGATCACTCCGACGGATGGATCCCGATTCACCATGGGAAGAAAACCCTGACATAGACCATGCCCCAGAGGCGGAATGGACCAAAATCACCTCGGAATTCACCAACGTAGGCTTCGGTCGTCTCTCATTGCAGTCGTGTTCACAGTTTTTCATAGTCTGGATACCGGGAGGGCATCATTGCAGGCAAAGAAGCATTTTTACAGCAAGGCTTTGATGCCGGATTCGCCGACGTCGGCGTACCCCTCGGTCGGGAACTTGGTAATCTCCGTGGGGCTACTGCTGCTCTTCGGTCTCTTTTGAGTTCTCAACGTCCAGAACCACTGGAACTCGAAGAAACACGTAGCATATCTTCTATTCTCTCCATCATACGATTATCCGATATCGCACCCCGCGACCTCGAAGCTGAACAACATGCCAAGGAGCACCTTGGCTTTGACGATCCAACCACCGTTCAAACCACGGACTCGCGGGCAGACGAGACTGTGCCACGGGAAAGAGTAAAGGACGTCACCGAACTGAAAGAGAGACTTGCCTTGCTCAGCGCAAAGCTCGGTTTGCCTCTCCTGGCTTGAGATATACCGGTATGTCGTTCCACTCAGCTTCAAACATATGTCTTATCGCCGCCGCAGCGCGGTCCGATGACGTCGATACCATGCGTACTTACCAATTGCACGAGACACTGGTTATGTTGCCGCATGGTTTTGCATGGTTTCTGTTCACGCACACTGCGGTCTGACGGAAGAGCGATCCCGGCGTGATCCCTATAAGGGCGGGAGCTTGTCGGGGGCCATGCCACGTAAGGCACCTAACTTATATAGATGAATCGCTGGAACGTGGCAGTAACTCGGTGGTTAGGCAAGGATCCAAACTAATCCTTTTTAATTAATGGCGCCGCTCACTTATCGCGGTTCAGCGGCGCACACGACTGTAGTACCCGTGACCTAAAATCAGAATAGAACTCGCGTTTCCCAAGGGCGTACCCAACACAGTCATCTCTCGACTACCGCTGCTACGTCGATCATGCTGCGATTGGGCCACCAAAAGATGACCATATGGACTTCTCTGCAAGCCACGTCGCAGAATATACCCGTTGTTCACGCAGCGCCTTGCACTTCGTCACCACACTCCTTCCTACCATATGGCAACAGTATCCTCTTTTGATACCTTCTGTCTACGTCAAGCAGTAATTGCATGGTTGGTGACTCACTGTTACCTCTAGCCACTCAACATCCTGCTTCCGGGACCGCAGAGCCTTTATTCACCCACCCTATCATCTGCGTCCCGTGGCGATCGTACCTGTCCCAGAAGAGGTCTTCATTCACATCGTTCCTGTCTTCCATCTGGTGGCCGGCTAAAATCAGCTTGGGTTTTAGTATTTAATGCCATGCAACGAGCGGCTCCTCTCGCAGTTTCTTGGTGCCTTTGCATCGGTCTTCTTTCGAAACCATGGTCTCTTTCCGCTCCAGCGTAACCGCCTCTCTGCTTCTCTCTTCTTTGTTCGGATCAATCCAAGCTATTCCGTTAGCGGACAAGCTTAGGCACCTCACCTCCCCTGCCCGTGACCTGTTAAAGAGGGCTACACCAGCTGCGCCTCGCTTTTTGGCCTACAATGACAAGTACCTCAACCCGTTTCCATCTTCGTCACAGCTCGAGGTAAACAATTGTGTATGTCTCTACTTCCACACCGCTGACGCTTATGCGATAAAGGGATTTAACGTTTTGCAAGTGTCTGTGAGATAGCGTATGTCGTGCGACTAACCCATTTTCAGCGCTCTTGCCTTTTTGCTGGCGTCGGGTTCGGTCGACGAGGCTCAGAATTGGCAGGGGCTGACAGCAAGCCAGCGTAGCTCTTACCTGTCAGAGTATAGCGCTGCTGGAATCTCGCTCATCGTCTCGGCCTTTGGGTCTACCGAGACGCCGACCTCGTCTGGGTATAATGCGGTGACCACAGCAAATACCATGGCTGCCTGGGTGGTCCAATACGGATTGAATGGTATTGATGTCGACTACGAGGTACCGTCCGAGCTCTTTTCGTTTGGGACATGACGATGATTCACAACGCCGGTGATAGGACTTTACTGCGTTTAACAGTGGAGGCGGTAATGCCGAGACGTGGCTGATTAGCTTCACGCAGCAGCTTCGCACACAGCTTCCCCAGGGACAGTATATTCTCACTCATGCACGTTCGTTGTTTCTCACATATCTCGTTCGACAACGTCTGACGTGTGCCTCATAGCCGTTGCACCATGGTAAGTGCGATCGCCGGGTTGTGAGCAATGCAGATAATCGGTGAGCTGACTTGAAACAAGGTTCTCTCCCTCCTTGTGGTCCGGAGGAGGATACCTCGCAGTCGACAAAAGTGTAGGTTCTTTGATCGACTGGGTGAGCAACCATAATCAACTACTGTACGCTCGACTGATCGCTCGTCTAGTACAACGTCCAAGTATGTTGAATGAAATATTCCGTCGACGATCGCTGACTTGTCGATCAATAACGCAGTTCTATAACCGTAAGCGGTCACTTGAACTCAAGTAATCCCGAACATGACGTGCTGGTATTTCCTTTTCTTCATACAAAGAGGGAGCGACAGAATACACAACATGTGCTGGTCTCTTGACGGCTTCTTCGTCGACCTGGCCAGAAACGGCCCTGTTCCAGATCTCCGCCAACGGCGTCTCACTTAACAAGTTGGTGATCGGCAAACCAGCCACGGCCTCTGATGCAAGCAATGGATACATTGACCCCTCGACACTCGCTACGTGCGTCGCCCAGGCTGCGGGTCAAGGATGGAGTAAGTCCCGCCCGCTTTGTTATCGTCAGCGCATACTCACTGTATTGTCATCAGGTGCTGGCGTGATGGTGTGGCAGGTAGGTCCCAAGTCGCGCGTTGCGGCGTCTTTTTCAAACAAGCCTGACTGACGTGCGTGATAGTACCCTGACGCGACGTCGTCATGGATCAAGACCGTCCGGGGAAACACGTGGCCTGTCAGTGGTACCCCGCCTCCAACGACTACGACCCCGACGACTAGTCCAACGACCACGAAGACTAGTCCAACGACCACGACGGCCTCTCCGTCTCCCACGAGCACTGGCACTTCGGGCTGCACGGGCGTCTCTGCATGGGTGAACAACGTCGCCGTAAGTCCTCACTTAGCCACATCTACTCCTTGTCGTCGTTGCTCACGCTATATCTTCATCGTTTCACCCTATAGTACGTGAGCGGGAGCCAAGTCACCTACAAGTAAGCAGAACGCCTGCTTTCCATTGGGTATTAGATGTTGATGCACCTCGGAAGTGGCGTCCTCTGGACCGCGAACCAGTGGAACCAGGATGAGATACCGGGAGGTGAGCGCGTTTGATTCCCTTTCTCTGAATCGCCCGCCTGGGTTTCTCATGCACGCGTTCGCAACGCCAAGGTCCCTCTGGCGCATGGAACAATAATGGCGCATGCTAGATGTTCCGAGTCCGAGTTGTGCGCAGCTTCGGTCGCTCCGTCGTGTTGGAAAGTTGGATTCAAGAGATAAACAAGGTGACAAGAATGGTTGAACGAAGAATGAAGAATGATCGAATGGTGTACGATAAGTATTTGGGTTTCACAATGTATCATTTCTTGTCTGTAAATATGGTTATTAGAGAAGAATTCGATTGTCTTTGGTGGGTTCGGCTGCCAAGTAATCAGACTAGGAGGAATATCAGGGACCAGAATCCTATGGTACTAAGCAACACTTGTGCAGCACGGATGCCAGTCAAATACCATTGTAAAAAGGTTCAACTAGGGAAGGATAGTGTCGCCTCGATCACTGCTGCCAGGGTATGCCTAATCTGAAGTCTATGTACGATGGTCTTCGATTCATGAGGAATCTAGACCATGTTTATTTTGAGGTACATTAGTAACTTATTATACATGCATCGTCAGCAGGTCGGAACCCTATTCTATTTGTCAGGGTACCGGTAGCCGCACACGGGAATCTTTTTGCTGTAAAATACTAGACGACTACGGACGAGCTTGCTGTCAACCCTGGTACTCGGCCGCCGTTCCTGCTGCTTTTCGAATATTTGAATGCCGACTCTGCCACGGCGGGTGGCTTCCAGGAGCATCTGATGGGGAGCTTGAATCACTTTGACTCGGGCCCAGCTCCCGAAAGATCAACGTGCCTAGAGCTGCAGATTAGAGTTTCCGTGACAGTACTGCCAGCCAACGTGGGCCAGCACATTGCCAGTACTCTCCCAACTCGGCTGGCCGATACAAACAACCGCATCAACGCCGCACTGAGCGCCAATCAATCCCTGAGTGAACCTTGCGCTTTGACAACAATCAGCGTACGTCTCATCCTCTCCACCGAGGCGGTGCGCAACGCCTTCATGTCCAACGAGGGTGGACAAATCCTGTACAAGACCTTCCATCCGCTCAAGCTGGGACTCTCCCAAGGGACGACTACGATCCAGAAGATCCAGTCCAATGACGACCCCCTGGATATGTGCGACCGGTTTGATGTATTGGCCCAAATCGAATGGCACTTGACGACCCCATCGACGTTTCGCATGCATGGCCAGGGATTTCCATCGGACGTGTTCATTCCCCGACATGGCATCCTTGGACGGTCGTTGTTCATTTTGTAACAGTCTGCATCTCGTCATTGAGACATGCGTGTTTACAGCAAACGTACGTTTACGGGACCAAACGGTCGTTGTATAGATAGGACATGCACAGAGACTCCGGGGTGGTCGGTGCCCCATTCTTGCGATGTCGTCAGAAATCTTATCTGCCCTATACATACAGCTAGCGCGAAATGACGAGACACGAATGGAACTTGCACGATACCACAGGGCCGCACTTGGTATCATTGGCCCCAAACCCAATCCGTACCTTGATATCCACCCTGAGGTGGTGCACATGTTGGACATGATTGTGGTCACGTTCGTTTATCTCGAGAAGCTTCACATGGATAAGGAAAGAGCGGCACAGAGGAACAGTGGGACTAAGCCTTGATAAGCAGGAGATGCGCCGCTCTGCGCCGTCGTATATCTCCAAGGGGCGAGCACACAGCATGTGAACCTTTTGTACAGAAGAGTTTGGTTGGTGAAGCAACGCGCCCAGAAGGGTGCAATGCAGGTCGTGTGACGTGGAATTTTCTCGATTTTTCGGCCGAACTCGAGCAGTAGAACAGACCCTCTGAGACGGTGGTGAATCAGCAACGCGACACTTTGTAACCAACGCTCCGGATGTGGTCATCGCGACCATGTGCCATTGGTGGTCGTGTGACATGAAATGTTGGACGCTCATTGTTCAACAAGACTCTGCACCACAAAGGAGGGTGGTGGTGCAAATCCGTACAGGAGAAATGATGCTCATTGTTGCAATGAGCACTCACATGAACTTGTTCTCCTTGTGCGAGTCGTACGACCGGGCGCAGTCCAGGATCCAATCAATGGCCTGATGACAGGTCGTGTGAGCCCTGTGGAGCCAAGAAGGGGCGTGCAGGCGCTATAATCAACAATCGCCGAAGCTATCGCACGAACCTGCAACGTTGTGGTCCAAAAAGGACTGGCTGGGGAAATACACTGGACCGAGCGGCATAAATACGGGCAAACACCCCTCTCAACAATCACTCTCGTCTCGTCTCCTCATTCGTCTCTTACAAACCATGACCGCCTATCCAACAAAATCAGCGGACGTCGTCAAGCCAGACATGCTGTCGCGCGCCAGGACATTCCTTGCTGTCCTCGGTGGAGTCTATCTCCTCATTGTGATACTCTTGGCAGTTCCATCTATTCAATCCCAGTGAGATCGACAATTTGCCCTCCGTCAACTAGATAGCTTACCCTGGCGTCGCGGAGGAAAGTATCGTATACATGCATGCACTGAAATTGCCATGGAACGCACGCTTTGATGCACCGGAGCGCCATGGCCTGGCCCGTACGTGCTTGATCCACCCGTTCAATAGCTCACAGGCTGACTCGAGGCCGTGGTGCAGCTGGAAAGACCCTCAATTTCAAGATCATTACCCCCGATAACTACACCCTCGGCGCCTGGTTCATCCTTTCTGATGACCACTATCACTCACTGCCGTTCCCACCGTCGCCCTCCGCTGAGAAGGCGCAAGTCTCGGAGGCACTCCGGTCGCGTCCGACCCTCCTCTTCCTGCACGGAAACGGTGGCACCCGTGCCACTCCTGGGCGTGTCCAATATTACAGTGCCTTTGTATCGAGACTCCGAAGCAACGTTTTGACCATCGACTACCGAGGGTTCGGCGACAGTCAGGGGTCTCCGAGCGAACGTGGTCTAGCGACAGACGCACGTGCGGCCTTTGACTGGTTGATATCCAATGGTGCCGCTCCGGAGAATGTCCTTATCGTCGGCCACAGTCTTGGCACCGCTGTCGCGTCATCACTTGCTGTGTCGCTCTCGGGAGAATCGACCCGATTCAGGGGGTTGGTGCTTTTGTCTCCGTTTACGTCCATGCATACCCTGGTGGATACCTACAGCATATTCGGCCTATTCCCAGTCATGCTTCCGCTGACCATGGTACCCCGCGCTGCTGGTGAGTATCTGTACTGATCGGATACAGACTAGTGCGTTGACCATTCGTAGAACTCTACAAACAGTTCCTTCATCATAGATTCGACACGTTGTCCATCATCACAGTGAGTTCTCTACGCCACCCGCCTATGGACCTGACAGTCAGACGTGCGTCACAGAATGTCAAAGTGCCCGTGTTGATAGTACACGCGGAAAACGATTTCGACATCTCGCACACGCATTCGGATGCGCTCTTTGACGCGCTCATCGACCCTTTCCTACCTTCTGTAGACCCGCTCCCACACGATCCCAGGTCGTGGACAAAGGAACAGTGGGATGTGTTCCAGGCGCAAATGGCGACCAAGCAAGAGGCGCGCGAAGGACTGTTGGTCCGGACGGACATGCCTCATTTTGGTGTCATGGACACGTTTGCGGCGTCCAACGAGACCGTCGTGCTTTTGAAGACCCTGATAGGTGCTCATAATGACGTGGGGGCATTGGAGGGTACGCAAGAGGTCATGCGAACGTTGTTTTCGTTGGCGTAACCTGACAAGTATGTAAACATCGGATGAAAGGTTCACGGAGGATACCACGCACATTCTAAAGTAAGTTTGTTCCGGTGCAGGCGGCCGGAGAATGTAGTTGTAAATAGGGCCTATTCGCGCGTCTACCTCCGGCGATACCACCACGTAGCACTACCAGTACATACCACATCATGCATCTTCACTCATCAAGGCATTCGATTCGATGAAATCATTTGTCCATAACTCAGATCAACATGCACAATTCAGTCCTTCCTCGCATGAACGTTGAATGGTGAATTTGGTACTACAGGATTCAGATACTAAGTATCATGGCACCAGTGTTGCAAAATGTGAACACAATCTGCAAATACATAGAGTGATAGACAAATGCCAAGGCAAGATGCAACAACAAAAAAACACTAGAAATGACATGTCGAAGCTGCCAGAGCGACGTCGGTGCAGGGGGTGAAATTGACAGAGTTGCAAAATTTCCCATCCGCCTTGTGAGTGGAGTGTCACACCGCGTCACGGTACTAAATCAATCTCCGACATGCCGAAGCCACCACCACAGGCGAGCGGAGTGTCGCTCAATTTTTTGGTGACTCTGCCGGCATTCAGCCAAAACACACTCCGCTAAGTCTGCTCAGCGACATCACGCTTCATACACAATGGACTTCGGGACTTGCAGTCTCTCACAACGATTGCAATCACCTCAAAAATATAATGAGCAGTTGGGCGACAATGTAGAGTATCTCTAGGATTTTCTTTGTATTTTTTTCTTCTGTGATCTATGTATTGCCCTGACGCTCGTAACCAAATACTTATGCCTGACCATTAGGTATGAATGAGATGCCGAGGGCTGAAGACATGTTCCCTCATTCAAAAAAAAATACATGGAGATTAACCTATCATATCTTCAAGCGACCAAGCGATGGGAAGTAAACAAATACATCAGCCTCGTCAGGGAGGGCGTCTTTTACGATTTCGAACTACTTGTGGCGTTGCGTGAGTTAGACAGTGTTGCAACTCTCTGTCATTTTGCAACTCTGGTGCCATGATAGTAGCCGGACGTTTGGGTAATTCGCACTAGATGGGTCATAGACGGATCTCCGACGGACCAACTTCTGGGAGGTCTCGGCGATTCGTAGTCGAGCGAGCCTTGGTTTTCGCACCTCCTCAATTATGCACGTTCATGTTACAGGATCAACAGCGAGATAGCCAGGC
>JBBPMA010000686.1:5758-18740 GCA_038090075.1 Xanthoconium purpureum | reverse complement strand
CGGCTTGATGAGCTCGGCTGCGGAGACGTTAGAGTGGTCGAGAAGGAAGAACAAAAAGGCTTACAAGGACGACGGCTGATGGAGTAGCGTGCGTGAAATCTTGAAGGGGCCATTTGAGACAAAAGAGTGGGACAAAACAAGGAGGCGCTATTGTTCTCTGTCTACCTTTTAGCTGGGCGATAAACCAAGGAATTTCTCCCACCTCGCCCGCTTTCGGTCGCTCGTTTGTACCGCAAAAAGGCACTCGTTTGTGATTCCCTTTTCCGGTTGTCCTTGTTCGCCGCACTCACGCCATCAACCATCACGTATTTCCAGCATTCGTGCCACCCATCGGATCTTTGGAGGGCCACACCTTCGATTGGGGTGTTACGGCGAACGTTCAGTCTGGGGAGTCTGGTCACATGCCTCATCACCAACGAACCGAGGGTCGCTTCATTCCCCAACAACCGAGAGAAGAACCAACCATGTGCATGATCCGTACGCCACCAAATGATGCGCCCATCCACGCCATGTCGAAAACCCAATAGCAAAGCGCACGCTCGGCAAAGTCTAACGCACGTCGTCTTCCCGTGCGTTCCCCCCAGCCGCGTCGACGTTTCGCCACCGGTAATCAGAATGTCCAGGTGACACTTGCCAGCACCTTCGACCATCGCATCGTATGCGGTGGCGCAGAACCACAAGGCGGTGTTGATGCGCACGTTCACGTTCATCACCCGTTGCCTCATCGAAGCCATCGCGAGTTTCCCATGATTGAAGAATGTGATACGACTCGTTCAATTCCAGCCAGCCCAACGAGCGGCTTCCAGTGTTTGAGGGGGTTGGGGGGGTTGAACAGAAACAGCCCTTGGACATCTGATCCGTTTCATCACTCGCGATCAAGATCAAGATCAACCACACACGGAAGCGCCCGTCCTGAGTCTTCACTCTGACTCAGACACACCGTCCCTGTACCCTCGGTCCGTTCCACCCCGATGCTGCCTCAACGGCGATCAACGTTGGCACTCAGACAACCGACCGACATGAACCGATGGGTTCTGATAGGTTTCATCCCAGTCGTCCGAGGACAGCGCGGGTTCCCCCGAAGCTTCAGGGGCGCAGCTGGCGAGAGGGCCGCATAAGGCCCGACTCGAAACACAGTCGCCGGCTATGGGGTTGGGTATTGTATGTGCCATCGTCTTCCGTCTTCTGAGATGACATGGCTCTCTGAGGAAGACAGTGGTGTGTGGCACATGACATCATCTGATTTTTGACGAACGACAGTCCCCTAGCCAAGCACGAGGCTCTCGAGTTCCAACACTCCCCCTCGCACCCACCATGCTATGTGCTATGCATCAATGATTCAGATCGTCCCGCGCAGGTACAGGTACATGGGCCAAGATCCCTTTCATCACCATCTCGATCGCCCAGGGCGGATGCCTCGCACGTCCGGCCACCCTGGCGCCTGTGATAACACGTATGTTCCCAAATCGATCGTCCGTATGTAGGTACAACTCGAGGTCGACTTGATCTTTGGGACGTCGGGACTTGGTCGTCTCCGGTCATGGTCCGCGCGTGTATCAAACGCTCTCTTTCTTCATATCATCGAGCCACATTTTTCGATCCTTGTAAGGTGGCCTTTCGAGTTTCATGCATCTCTCAGACTGCACTCTGCACTCCACTTCGAGTCTATGTAATTACAATTGCATGCTTGATATAGCGAAAAAACGTAAATCGTGTTACTGAACCCAAATGCGTGACCACCTACGCGGTTCTCGAACCATCCCCCTCATTATTCAACACGTAGTATGCGGAGGAAATTCGATGATAACCCTTGAGCATCCACGTTACATCGCGCACGTTGAGCTCGCCAGGACACCCCCGTTCTCTTTTTCTCCGAATCCAACGACCCGTCGACCCGCGTTCGACCATCCCAAGTACCAGCACGCCATCCCCGGAGGACACCCAGAGTGACTTCCGTGCAGTGGTCACTGATCGCGAGCACCCAAGGGCCAAAGCGCTGGCCAGAACATCCGGTCCAAGCGGAGCTCAGGGTCCATCACGAAAAAAACGCTTCAAGGACTCACGTATCATTCACTTATTCATTCAGAGATTGGCAATTAGAGCGTTTGACTGCACGTCCCTGAACGCTCCTGGATTCAGGAGATCTAGGACCTAGTGAGAGCGAGGGCCCCCAGCACCAGCCCTCCACGGCTGTGTCGCGCAGTCGATCGCAGCGCTGGTGGGTAGGCTGCCTATGATGCCAGTGGAGCTTTTCTTGATGTTTCCTGCTTCGTGGCATGAGCGCGCGCACCGCCTCTATCCGTCATTCGTAGCTGCCCGATCCAAGACAGGGAGGAAAGAGCAAGGTGTTTTAATTCGTCGTCGTGATGAGATCAGAAAGCAATGCTTCTCTATTCAAAACATCAAACGAAAAAACACCTCACAGTGCCTGCTGCGCCTCCTGAAAACGAATCGCATCTGGATCGCGAACATACCCTCAACCCGTTTGCCTCGGCTTCACGACATCAACCAGGTCAGCAACATACACAGCACCAACGCAGAAAATCGATCCACTCACCCTCACCTCCTCCCCCGTCTTCCTGATCCACACCGCTGGCCTTTCCGCCGTCTTGGCCCCCTCCTCCCCATCATCCCACGTATAGCTCACCCCAACCGCCAAGCGCGTCCCATCGCAATTAAATGCGATCGACGGGATCGCAGACGCGTATTTCGGGTATTGGCGAAGGCGTTTTTTGACTTTGTGGTCCCAAATCGATACAGTACCGTCGGACCCTGCGGATGCGAACGTGTTATACCTGTCAGTTATAGTGTATGTCGATCAGCGTCGCGTCGGTGGCGGAGAAAGAGGGACGAAGAGGGACGGACACGGGGTGAAATGCCAGTGCGTTGACGGGCCAGACGTGATCAACATCGTCGATCGTCTGTCGGTGACATTTGAATGCATATTTCTTGTCCTGGGCTTCTTGACTCGGATCAAAGTATTCCACACCAATCCGTCCCTCCACCGAACCAATCGCATACCCTACAGCCGGTGTCAGTACATAAGTGCGTATCGGAAGCAAGGCGCATGGCGTACCCTGCCCATCCGCCATGCACGCCAAACTCCGCGTCATAAACTTGAGACTACTCTCCCTCGTCTGCGCAGGCTCCCCCATCTTGCGCACGTCGTAGATGTGGAAGAGTCGGCTTGCCATGGCGACTACGAGCGTGTTGTTGACCAGGTCCATCTGGTACACGCGTTCGGGCACGGCGTGCGACGATACTTCGGCCGACTCTGCGCGCGGGTCCCAGAAGCGTACGGATTGGTCCCAGGACCCGGTGATGAGGACGTCTGTGTGCGTCATGCTTCGCGTGAGCCAAGCCAAGCCAATGCCCCATGCTGAACAGAAAGGAAAGAAAACACACTTTGTTCACGCGCATAGTTGATCGCAGACACCCCGTTCTCGTGTTGACCCAAACAAGTCGTCTTTTCAGCCGCCAAATCGAGCCTGTAGGACGTACGTTTTGATCCCATATCAACGAAAAGAGAGGAAAACGCACTCGCGCACGCCCGTATCCAACCCCCCGCTGTACGCACGCGCGCCGTCGCCACCAAAGGCACACGCCAACACTGCCGCACGATGATCGAACTTTGCTTTTTGCTCGTTGACGGCGACGTCGTAGAACCGGACTGTCTACAGTGATCCGACGCACACACGAGTCAGCCCATGGCGTCCGCTCAAAACGCCACGCAAGACGTACCGTGTCCCAGGAGGCGACCAACAGCTGATCCGGGTTCGTTGGCGAGAACCGTACTTGGGCGACGCTGTCAAACGGGGGCGAGGACAGCTCAAAGTGGTCTTTTGAACTAGATCGTTAGACGTGCACTGGTCGTCGCGTAGATAATGTAGAGACTTGCCTGCCATGGTCAAATGTCAAATGATGAGGTGGATATGTGTCGACAAGAAACAAGTACAAGTACAAGGCTTGGTTTCACGTGACTGTAACCCACTCGATCCCTTGTCCCACTTTGTTGCTCCAGCAACCCGTCGTGGAGCCTTGAGGACTCAACGAGGCGCTTTGAAATCACATCGAACCACCTAGACACCCCCACCAGCCCTCGCCAGCTTTCCATACGCCCAACGTCAGTCAAGACGCATTACTCAAATATCCATAGGGGCAACGCATGCCGTCACAAAGGTCTACTTGTCTCCAAAGATATGCATTCTGCTGCGCAGCCTCGATACATAGAGTGAGTACCGCAATAACTGGATAAAAAGTTACAACAACAGGGGGGGTATCTTCGTGACAAATGTCATCGTCGGGATGAGGGAGTGGTGTATGTGCGTGCGTAACGTGAAATCGTCAACTCGGGGCATAATCAGAAAAGAAACATAAATGAGAGTAAAAGAAATGACGGGTCGGAGGGCGACGGGGTAACGCACGAGAGTCGAATGTGCATAGAGGAGATGTCATCGGAGGGGATGCGTAAAAAGGTGAGTATGGAGTTATGCACACTGAAGTATATCACTACAAGCTAATCCAACAACGGGGTTTATCCACAATTAAACCAAGAGGGAGGCAAACGCTTTTTTAAGAGAGAAGGAAAAATCAGGTGAGTGGCAGCAGGACGTGGGTATTGTGGATGCAAATGGATTGGGCTGAAAAGGATGTTGTACAGATGGAGTCCGTGATGTGCGCAAAAAAAGTGTCCAGGGAGGAAGCCAATGGACGCCAGCATACATTGGTCAGAGGGTCTAATATCCGTGGTGCGCCGCGAGCATGCTATCGAAGTTGAACAGTTGTTCAAACGCGTCTTGGTTCTGCGAATCGCCGGGGTATTGACTCGCTTCTATCACCATAGGATCATAGGGGTGGGCCGTGTATCCAAGACTGAACGTCCCAGATAGAGTCGACGCCAGAATCTCGTCACCGCACCCGGGAAGACCAAGTTCGACAGGTGGGATTGCGCTCATGTCGAATTCGTCGCCGGCTAGGAGTTGGCTGTGGTTGCCCCAAGCTCCGGCCGCTTCCCACGTGCATGACGGGAAACCGAACTGCACATCCAAAGGAGCTCCGCAGAACGACCCAGCATCCATCTGGGAATTGAGCGAGTCACATGGCGCAAGAGGGTACGAGAAGTCGGCAGACACGCAGTGGACGACAGGGAATGTGGATGACGCCGGTGACGACGGCCCGGATCCTGAACTGACCGAGGACGCAGGCGACGCCATCTGCGGGATGGCTGGGCCCATCGACATGTCGCTGGGTATCGACAGTGGGTGCAGGTTTTCGGGCACTCCGTGATACAACCCATTGGCCTGTCGAAGACGATTAGGACGCAACCCCTTCAAAGCCCAGTAAACGACTTACATTGACACCTGGGAACACCTCCGACGGAGGATATTGCTGCTGGGGCATGGCAGTACTCGAAGCCACGAAATCGAATTGAGAAGACGAACTTGATCCGTGATCCGGATGCGATGCTCTCCGGTTGATCATCGGTACCATTGATGGTGACGTAGGGCACGAAGGCATGTACACCGACGGAATCTGGATAGTCTGGCGAGGCGGCGGCGTAGGTGCCGAGGACGAACGACCATGGTTCTTGCCGACCGCAGGCGCGCACAAGGGAAGGACGAATGAAATGGTGGTCTCAGAGTCGCCTTCTTCACCACGCTTCCCCTTCTTCCCCTTCCGATCCTTGCTTCTCTGGGGTCGGTAGACGTAATTGGGGTACATCTGCTCGTGCTCCTTCTTCTTCTCCTTGGCTAGCTCCTCCCAGTACAGACGCTCCTCGGGAGAGAGCGCCTTCCACTGTTGGCTAATCGTTTTGGACAGATCAGCCTGGCGCTGCTTCTTCGTTGGTCCATCGAGCGCCGCTTCCTCTTGGGCGGCCTGACGGTCTTCGCAGCATTTTCGGCGGAACAAGATGAACGCGTTCTCTGGGCGCTTGATGTAGTCTTCGTCGCCCTTTTTAGGTCTGCGCTCGAGATCGCTGCACGTCGACGACTTGCGCCGTTTGTGCGACGATGATGGGGATGCGGGGAACGTGGTTAGTGATGTCGTTGATGGCGTTATCGAGAATATCGATGAGCATGACGACGTGGTGCATGATAGTCCTGAAGATGATATGGGAGATTGGCAACGAACGTGCGTGGACTTTGAGGGGCTGAGCGTGAGCTTCCGGAGATCTGGCTCAAAGGGAGTGGACGTGGGGGACGCGTAAGGACTGGTATTGGTTTGGTTGAAAGGGAAGGTGATGGCGCGCGGCGTCGGCGAAACGATTGCCAGGGATGGCGGTTGAATGGTGTCCGTAATCACCTCAAGTGCTGTAGACGGTGAGTGGTCAGTCGCGGATCTTATGAGGCCGATAGGACTCACATTGAGAAGGGGTATCGCGAGTGCGAAGAGCAGGCATGATGTTCAGGGTCTCGGGGACGGGAACAACAGGCTGCCAGGTGAGCAAACTCGTTCAGGGGAAGGGGAGATGGAGGGGAGAGAAAGAGATAATTGCGTTGGGGACTTGAATAATGAGGTTTCGCTGACGGGAACGAGGCTACTAACTGATGTCGTTGTCACACAGGCGCGATCGCGAAGAACAATTGGGCGAGTGGGGCACGGAAACCGAAAGACAATACGAACTACTCGTTATATACGTAGCACCAAAACGCACCTCGAAAATGCGTTGAACTTAAACCTTGAGAGGGGATTGCGGCAGGGGCAGGATACCTGATTTGGCTGAGAAGACCCGGATTGGTGAGACAATGAAGGCGAACGGGAGATGACGCTTATCAAATCGACAGCCGTGCATTGTCGTATGAGACCAATTTCGTGTCCATTTCGTATACAAACACAGGACAAACAAATTTCTTATTGTCTTTTAACCCTTTTTTGCCAACTTCCTCGGGCGGCGAATTCCCAAGATCACCCGGACAGCTTCCCCCAATTTCGCTAAAAATTCCGTATTATTATTTTTTCCCCTCCTTATCTGCAAATTCAGATCGTGACTCGTTAAGCTTGACACACGTAATATCTTCCATTGGCCGCATCTCTTCCCGCGGCACGCCAGCTGGCTCAACCCAGACCACCTCCGCCGACGGCCCCGCTGGCTTGGATCGCTCTCCCTCTGGATCCTTCCGAGCGTCCAACCTATGTGGTGCTGGTGCCACCAGACGTGTGCAGACCTCGCCAAAACAGTACAGCCATCTCGACATTCAACATTCCTTTTATGGAAGTGGTGACCCGGTAGTCCGTCCCCTGTCAGTGGCCCTCCCAACATGGTCGACGATAACGAGGTCTTTCGAAAAAGCCTCCACTTGCCACCATCCATCTGGACCCTCTCCCAGTGGCTGTGAAGGCGCAGAGGTGATTTACCTTTACAATCATTCCGAATCGCTATGATATGTCAACATAACTCTCCCTGACTACTACATCATACTGGCAATTACCACCGTCCCTTGCCTTTCGCTGTACCGTTTTCGTCTGCCTCATGTCCGATATCAACCCGGCTCCTCACGCGCCGTATTCCCGACCTCCCGTATGCTGCGCCGTCGGTATGACTAGTCTCCGAACCGCCCTCCAGGGTACTGGGCAAGGGGTTTTCGAAAGTCGTCGACGTCATCAGGGGGTTGGCTCGTTTGTATGTATACAACAACTGTACCCATCCGCCCCGGACTCCACTTGGAGTTACCAAAGACATTCATCTCGCTAATGAGAATGTGACGCCATAGTACGCCCTGTTATCTGATGGCGCCTTGCCTCCACTTCCGTCACACCCGGCATACACGGGTCTTGTCTGGGCTTTTGCCCATTCGGAACAACCGGCCATGGAAAACATTCGTTCCGTCGTTATTGTATGGCGGATGCGAGAGGGAAGGAGCCATCATCCCGCCCCTCCTCTCAGACACGTGTTCGGCGGTTATAGCCGCGGATATTTTTGTTTCACTCACAAAACCCATGAAAAAACGACGGCGTGTGGAAGAAACATATCCGTGGTGGTCGTGTGTCGTAAGCTAGTCTACTCAGGAGGACGCGTCCCTGTAAACATGTCTTCGAGTCATTGAGGATGTCCCATGCGTTATCTTGTCAGCTCTTACAGCCCATAATGTGCCGAGACCGCTTTGTGACTCTCCCCGCAAAAAGTCTAATTGATGCTGCGTCATTCTCCGATGACGGAGGCAATTGTGTATTCTTCTGCATGTCTCGGTACGAGTACGCCAGGCAGTGTGGGTCTCTTGGAAACTGATTTGAAAGCAGAGTCCTGACACGGATCATCGATCACTCGGCTCACCCTGTGGCATTTCAGGAACGAGGTAAAGCCGGAACTTGTGCCAACTTGACAAGCTGAATGAACCCGTCCGGAATCCTGTACAGAGTCATCGCCCTCAAGTGTAAAACCACAGGAGAATCAAGGACGCAATGTCGATTGATGCGTCTTGATCAGGGGGTCCTTCTTGTCCTGCATACATGCTCCGAATCAGAAGGACTACTGTGACTCCAACCCTTGCAGGCTGTCCATTGAGATGAAACACGATCGGATATATCTCGCTCTTATTTCTCCGAAACCCGGAGGAATATCTAACCAGCACAACAATCAACGTCCGGTTGCAGAAAAAAATCCCAGCATGCCTTGCGAACAATGACGTCGACGACGTGGTCCCCTAGCGTCGCTTAAACTGTTTAGCAAAAGACGCATCCAGGTTTGGGAACACCTGGGAGAACACACCATCATTTCGTGCTGCGCAGGCTCTCCGACGGCCGCCCCAACGATCGATGTGCACCTATACCGTATAGGAGCGCACGTACATGGAAAACCCACAGGATCACCTGATAAATCGCTATCGAGATGATACGGAAAGACGACGATGGCGGTCGACCGCATGTTGACAGGCGCACGGACTGCCGTATTTGTGAGGGGTTGGTCCATATTTGGAAGGAGCGAATCGATTGGTGCGAGCAACTTGAACGCCGCGCCACGAGGCGCCCCTTCAGCTTTCTTCATCCAGCCTCCAGTTGAGTGGCTCCTTGCGACTTCACACGATGCGATGGAACAGGGGACGCCGTCCAGCGGAGAGGCGCATCCCTGGCATGCGAAGAACGAGACGCATGGCCGAGCGAATGACATGGCCGAGTTGGATATCCTAATTCGGAAACCGTGAGGCGATAGTACGCATCAACCTGTTCGGGGGGAAATCGGGAATCCTCGGACCAACACCCATTGAGTCGGTCTCGTGAAAAAGCGTGGGGTGGGGGAGACGGGAAAAGCGGTCTGGTTGGGGACGTTCTCAACACGTGTATCCCATCCAACCGCGCACCCCGTATCTACGATAACCTCACCTTCATCGCCGTCCCCCCAGCGACTGCAACGTGGCGAAAGAGTCATACCATAGTCGCTAAACCATGAGGATGTGGTAATGCCAGAACAATGAGGAAGGCAATGACCCCGCAGTGGCGAGCGATCGTAACATCGCGATCAATCAGACCTACAGAGGACAGTCAATCGCCTTCTCCCTTCCGTTCGGCGATAACGCGTCTGTTGAGGTGACACACCTGCTTTCTTTGGGGTTGGTGTACATCACGCTCGTGCCTCGTGTTAGCTGCCTCTTTATGGGTAGTTATGACCCAGGGAATTGGATACGAGCTCGCAACGCAGGATGTAAGGTGAGATGGCGACTTCTCAACCGAGTACTGACTCGAGTGGCCGTGGTAGCGCCGTGGCAACCCGAATAGCCCGTGGTTGGCGCAATTCTTGGCTCCTTTCCGGATGTCGTTCAAAAGTAATATTAAAATATCGAGTCACTTAAAGCTGCAGGTGAGATAACATGGCGAGCGCCACGGCATCCCTATACTGAATGGGGTGGCGGTAAATTCGAGGTCCATACGCAGATGTAGAGACGACTGACCGATTGGACCAGCACGGAAGAATGTTCCACAGCTATAATTAACATACCGTCTTATAATCACACTCCATCCCGATCACGCGCGAGAAGTGATACGCCTGAGCGTGGAAGCAGCGTAGAGTCAAATCCAGCGAACAATGGGTTTGCCCCATTGAACAACAAGATAGGCAAGTGAGCTCTCGCCGCGAGGTGGACGGAGTGAATAGCCCGATCACGGTTGCGATTGGAATATTCCAACGATGAGCGCGAGAAGGTAAGGGCAGGAAGTGCCTGTAATGAAAGGCTTTCTGCGATGCGAAAGATGGGTCAGTGAGAGTCAGTGAGTCAGACGCCCAGTTGAAGTCGGTAACAACCGTTCATCTCCCACACGGTGAGGAGCGATTAAACTCAACTGTACACGAGTCAGGCTCGCTGAAGGAGATAAATAATAGATGAATAGGCTTCTCTGGTTATCAGATGAGCATGTGACTCAATATCTTATCAACCTCATGCGTACCACTTCGCAAATTGAAGATAAGTCCGCCAGAACGTGGGAGGCAGGCTACTTGAGGCACGTTGATAGTGACAACATTGGTCATTGACCTACGGGTTTGAACCGAATTTTTGTTCTTTCGGGTCAGTATCCGGAAATCAACCTTGAAGCTTGAGATATGATCCCATCAATCAGATGGCGGCAGGACGCGAGCACAAGTTTCCGCTGGTGAACGTGCTATCTGGCCACGTGATCTCAATGTAATTGAACGGATCGACCCACTCCAAAATGGGCCAGTCACCAAAGTCCGTATGCAGCAAAGATGGCTGCATTTCGCCATTCACATCAGGAGCGATCGGTTGGTGGGATCCCAGTTGAGTCATGCTGGAGCAGCAGCGTGAGCTCCAGAGGAAGAATGCGTCAGCAATGAACCTCATCCATCTAACACGGAAACTCAGTTGCGACAGAAATGCACCCTGATGCACCGTTCCGTGCATGGAAACCATTACATCTAACCCTATAAAGCGAACAATGCGAGATTAAGTAGATTCAAAGAGACGGAAGCTCAGAACACGTCCAAACGAGTCGGATAGTTTGCGCCACATGGGGCAAGCCGACGTGACAGGGGCCAACGTGGCATGATACGCCTGCCACAAGTGCCAAATGTCCCATCTCCGTGGGCGGTATATTCTTGCATCAGCGCGCCCGGACACGGAGCTACTCCGCAGCAATACGGTGGATGATGATACGAAGAACCGCACGCGCAGAATGGAATGAGGCTTACCTGAGGTGACAAGCTAAATGCCGCCAAGGGTTGTGATCGTCATAGAACGCAAGTTCAATGTTACCTTCTCTTCATAAAAAAGCAATATCGTACGGTAAAGACTGTCAGCGTGCGTGTTATGAAGTGCGGGATGAATCCCAAGGTCTACGCATGATCCGGCCGAGCTCTTCCCCGGCCCGCAGGGTCCGTTGATCACATGTATGACCTAAATATTAGTGAGGTGGTTATTGCGCTTAGGGCCAAAACGGAGGGCGCAACTTCGCTTCCAGAACTTAGAATGCCACAAAATGATGGGACGAACGCAAGTGTCACACCTGGACAGGCACTATATTAGCCACGGATGCCTGGAAAGTCAGCGTGAAGGGAAATGGAGGAAGGCAAGCTTCGTCGATGACTAAGCAAGCCAACTTGTGACAATCAAAGGTGTTGGTTACGAGGTCTCTTGCCTCTCTCCATCATATACTTAGGTTTGATCTCCCTTTCAACTCAAGGTTCTAGAACGCGCTCGGGGACACAGCCCGATGACCAGCTGGGAGTCGTTCGATTTTCGGTCGTGACTGCCAACGACGGGGCGCTTCGAGTTCCATCCTCGACTAACCTCCCGCCATCCGACGAAGCATGACTCTTGCACCATCTGGCGTTGATTCTCTTTACGCACTGTCACTCCATGACTCGGTTTCAGAAATGGGCCGAACTTCGTACGCCACCTGGACAAGGCGGTGCGTATCTCGTTATCCCCCCGTCGTGCAAATTTGATGAGAAGCTGTCGCCTCATACACAGCAATGCCCACTTTCAACGGCAAGGAACGCGAAGACCCCCGAGTACGATGGAAGCGATTGTCGGCCCTGCTTACTAAGCTAATGGGTGTAGCCCGTATGCTTATGCAAGTGAGCCCGCTCAACGTTACACGTGTAACGTCAACAACGCTCAGTTCCGTCATCGGGAAGAGCCGCTGCTGTTCTGTACCAATGGCGAATACGGCGCTCCTCTGGCGGGATGATGAGATCCCGCATCTTCCTCAGGCTCAACACGACTTCGCCGCCAATTGCCATTATTTTTCTCAAGATCAAAGCGGCGCCGCCAGTCCGCCGTTCCACATATCTCCCTATCAGAACCCCAAAAAATTAAACGGGGGAGCCTGGATCTAGTTCCTGGAAGCACATGGATGTCAACATCATATCTCCGGACAGTGTGAATGAAAGAGGTGACACCGGACGGTCGCAATTCTCCCGTTGCGTTCACTTGCTCTTGGTTCATTTTCCGTCTTTAGCAACGCACTTCACAACGCTCGTTGATACTGCTAGGTCAGTCATCTCGGTCGGTCGAAAGTTCTTGTCGTGTTCTCGTCTCTTGCTTGTACCAACGTCGTATTGCATCCCATGAGAAGCACACCCAGTGTATTATGACATATCTTCTACATCCTCGGAAATGTCACTTTAAACTCCTGCCAATATCCCTCTTAAATGGTCACATGCACAATCAATGTAAATACTTCCGCGGGAACAAGTTAGTTTATCAGGAAAAATCCACCAAAAATTTGCTCCAAAGTGGAAATTAAAACGCCATAGGAACGTCCATGTGCTGCTAGCGGTAAATGGATAATTACGGAGTTCGTGATCTGATAACGGGCTCGTCGGATCTATATGTCGTCGTACCTTTGTTTCGGTTCGTTACCACCCAAAATAGTGCCGTCGGCGGCCGGCGACCACACTGGGAGCAAGAGCACTAACCTGAAGTGGGAAATTCGTCATCGAGGAAAGAAGAGTGACTCCGCCGCTAGGCCACCGAGGAACAGGGACCATACCCTGTCTAGCTTCAAGTCAGAAGGACGCCATTACGATACC
>JBBPMA010000685.1:0-18786 GCA_038090075.1 Xanthoconium purpureum | reverse complement strand
CCCTCGCCCTCGCCCTCTCGATGACGTCGACGATATGCCTTCGCCATCACCCTCGCCCAGCATAAGGATGATTTCACCCATGAGGGCAAATGCGATGTTCATAAAGTGGAAAATTTGCTGAAGGTCGGAAGACTGGCCAAGGGGTTGAGGGCATTTCAGTAGATGGTGGAGGATTTTGTTCGTTGGGTCAAGTGGCTTGGGATGAGCAAGAACCACGCACAACGGTAATGGAGGCAAGAGCGCGCAGTGGTGTACTAGTGCAGTAGGCACGCGATCTATCGGACTCGGTCGAACTCCACCAGACCGTGCCGGAAATCCCAATTTTCGAACTTTTTGCATCCCGTCACTTTCACGCAGAAACAGATCCATGTATCCCCAATGGCGTACGCATTTTTCAACACACGGACACGCAATCCAAATTCAGTAGCAAGTAAAAAAAAACAAAGAAAGACAAAAACAGGTGCGCATCCCAGAAACGCATTGCAACTTGAAGTGTAACGAAAGCAAAGGGGCAACAAATCGAACAAAAGACGACACTGCGCAATCCGAGAGAAGAGTGTTTCGGGTTTCGAGGGGCATCAGTCAGGTGTCGTAATGTGTAAAACCGAACATCAATCAAAACGCAATGCGGCTTTTCCGATGCATACGATTCATGGAGGGAGTCGACCTGAAGCAGATCAGCGTCCGGGTTCGCGCAACAGAGAGAACTGAAATTAATACCTCTTCGGGTAATATCCGCCCTGGTTCCATCCGTCATTCCATCCGCCGTTCCATCCGCCAACCCCCCCGCCGTTGGACAACGCTGACGCGGCGGACGAAGCCTGCAACAAGTTGAGTAAGAAACCCCTCTCATCCGTGCGAATACACCAAGCACGTACCTGGGTGGGACAGGCCATCGTACTAGTAACGGTGACAGTGACCGTAGGGACACCCGTGCAGGTAGGCATCGAACTCGCGGTCGGAACCTGAGTAGCCGACCCACCAGCATTAGTCGATGTAGCAGAAACAGACGTAGCAGTAGCGCTCACGCTCGTTTGTACACCCGAAGCCGCGGCAGTAGAAGCGGGAGTCGCAGCGCTCGTCGGCGATGTCAATGGAACCGAACTCGCGCCCGTTGGATGCAAAAGTACGCCTGTTAGACTTGGTGCAGTTGAGGCACCAGCAGCTGTCGTTCCAGCAGAGACAGAAGATCCCCCCATTGAAGCCGGAGCAGAAGCAGACGTAGTCGATGCCGACGCCATTGTCGTAGCACCAGCAGTTGTCATCCCAGCAGACACAGAGGACCCACCCGTCCCCTAGGATTACGAACACGTGCGTCAGCCAATCCAAATGGACAATACCACAAGGTAGCGCACCCCATTAAGAATCTGCTGCAATAACTGAGTATTGATCGTCGCGGCTGTAACGACGCCATTCCCGTCCATGGTAAGGCTGACTGGATTCGCGACGTTAAACAACCCGGTGCATCCGAGACCTACACTTTGGTTCAGAGATACGCGGAAAACGTACACTGGGTAAGCACGTACCGGGAGCAGGCCCAAAGGACGCAGAAAACCTCATCGCAAGGAAAGTATACAAGTTGCTCGCCATATTCGCAGCCGGCGAACCAGCATTCGTAAACACCTGTTGGTTCTGGTTGATGAAAATGCCTCCCTGAGTGATTTGTTGGCTACAAGTCGTGGCTGATCAGACGAGGCAGTTCGAGAGTGGGTGTGCCCACATACCAGTAGGTCATAGCTGATGCATTTTGCTGGTCTGCGTGTGGCTGGCCGGCACCATCACGGTACAGGTTTACTTTTGGAAGTGACGGTTGTCCATTGACAAGAACCATCGGGTCGTTCAGTGGTACCAAGGCAGGTCCACCAGCTGGCGGGAAGAAGTTGGCTACAAGCTCCTGCATTTCGAAATATCAGCATGGAGTCGCACAATGGAAAAGAAGCTACAAACGTCAGTCGCAAATGCGGGACCCTGGCCTGTTGGGCAAGTGGGACAAGGATTTTGATAAGGAGCACAACCAAGTGCAGGGTCAATGAACTGGGTGATGAGTGCATTGTCGGAACCTGGTATAACCGTAGGTGATCAACATAATGAATAAGCAAAATACGCAGTTGGGCTCACCGTTCGACAGCACCTCCGCATTGGGGTTGGCTTTGCTGTTGGCCGGAGAGTTCTGGGCAAGGGTGTTATTGCCTATGAGGAGATACGTTGTAACCACATTGTCTGATTGATCCTAGAGTGTGGCGGTTACACAAACATTTGCATTAAATAATGGAGTCACTCGCCTGATCAACGACACGAAAATCACGAGTGGTGGGACAAGCTTGGCCACTTGATCCAGTCCCAGGTGCAGGAAGCTTGATGAGACCATTAGATACCGCAGCTTTTGCAGCATTAAGCCATGTTTGCGCGTTACAGAATGCGACCTGGAGACTGGTTTATAAGAGTATCAGTGGAGTAATCAGTTTCATACCTGGCCGAACAGCGAATTCCCTAGACCATTGACGCAACCGTCCGTGCTGCCGGTCAACATAATCGAGACGGCATTGCTACCGAACCAAATGCCCACTACTGCGTTCTGAGGGAGAGTGGGTACGACAGGAGGGACGTAAAAGCCAGCAGAGGTAGCCTGCCGCGCACTCATCGTAGCCGTAGCTTGACCAGACGTTGTGGTCATGGAAGCGACACTGGAGGTGCCCGTCATGGGTGTGGTAGTCGCTCCGTTGGTCATGCTACCTGTTGCCGTAGGCATGCCCGTGCTTGCACTGGCACTGGTGGAGGAAGCACCAGTGCCATTCCCGACAGGTGTCATACCGGCATTGATGACGAGAGGATTGTAGATTTGGATGTTGCCAGTCGCAGGATCGAGGATTGCGGCCTCAACAAAGGCTCCTTCGTTGGCAAAGTTCAGTTGCTGGCATAGATGATTAGCATCGACTGACCAGCAATGGCGAAAAAAACACGCTGTACTCACGTTGCACCCGGTTAACACGTAGGGAGTAGCGAGGCCTTCGGCAGTGAGTGGGTTCGCAGGCACCTGCAACTGGCAATTCTGCGAACGAACAACAGAAACCCGTGACAGCAAAGTCAAAGAGAGAAAGAGAAGTACAGAACGCTGCATTCTGCGAAAAGAAAGACTATGTCGACGGGAAAGTGGGTGCTAACAAGGGTGTGCCTGCCACACAAAGACGAGGTCTCGGACCTGATTGTACGGTCCAGAAGTTAGCTAGCAATGCACTGATGTCGAAACGTTCAGCGTTACCTTACTGCCCGCTAGGGGAAGCTTAGGAATGAAAAATGGGGGAAGGGATGGAAACATTGGCCCGAACCCACATCCAAGCTTTTATCTGAGATCATTGAGACACCTCTTGAGGAAGTTGCAACGGTCGTCAAGAGACATAAAACATCCATCGCAATGGGGTTGTTATTGTGCTGGTGAATTGGAAAAGGTCAATTCCGTGGGACAACAAAGTGCCAACAAGGCACGCGGAAGTTGAGATGATGTGAAAAGACTCACAATCGTACAGCGCGGTAACCTGGCATGACGGCTAGGAACGATGATGATAGGGGTTGTCAGGGCAGGTGTATCTTATCTTCTTAATTGTCTACTCGTGCAACTGGCCACTATACGATGAACCCAACGGGGAACAAATTCTGCTGACATAATCAGATTGGGGCCCACAAATTAAGTTACATGGCTCCATCAAGGTTCGTCAAGTTATGAGATTCCAATTTCAACGATTGGCACGATACAACTCCAAAATTTGAATTGGTATGTTTTCGCAACCAGCCGACGTAACATGGCCGTCTACCACCGTGTTAAAGTTCAAGTCATGGTGGACTTGGAACAGTACCAGTGGGGCTTTGCCAACTTTGAAGAACTGGACCCTAGTACCAACCAAATCCACTCTTGCAGCAAGGCTAAAGTAAACTCACGGGCAAAGTGACTCACGCGTGGATGATATCCCGAATGGCCGGATACCTTGTTTGATCGGACTAGGCACAAGCCTGGCACACGTGAAAGGCAGTCTACAGACTTGGGTCATGGAGCTAGAAAATAAGTATCTGTGTGTGTTGTATTCCTACTAGATCTCAAAGTCTGATTACTTCCCGACATCCGGGTTGTCATGATGTTCATGATGTAGATTTGATATGTCAGCATCCCATTTTGACTCACGGTAGCGCGCTAACTTTACACCATAGACGTTGCTCAGAGCCACTGCGCCTTTGCACCGCAAGTTGTCTTTGTCGCACTTCCCTGCTATGCTTGACCCGACAAAGCAACTTAACATTACCCTCACCGAGCCCATTGCTTTCCTGCGCACTCACGATCCCTTTGGACGCCACCAATCCAATCCGAACGATCCACCCACCCTAGTTAGAGGAATACTCACTCTCAATGTTGCAAAGCCAATCAGTATCTCCAGCATCGAAGTGGAGTTGTCCGGCGTGTTGGCTATCAGCTACCCAGAACGTTCGTCTTGTCCCACATCTGTCACAGTCGAGGAGTCTGACGTTCACCATTTTCATTCCCACCATCCATCGCATGTCCTCGTTCTACCTCCTGGCATATAGCAGTCGGGCCGCGTTACATAGATCCACAGAAAATATATTCGTCGACCGTGACCGTCTTTCGTGCCGACCAAGCTCCTCATGCAAGATACTCCGCCTCTGTAGGCCCAGGTACACCTGTCGTGGATCCCAACGACGATCATGCAACGTCAACCGTATCTCGTCTGCCTTCACTGCCTCGAGGACGTTCCGATCGCAGAAGCGTCGTAAGTATGTATCCCGTACTTTTCCGCGAACCTTTCGAATGTCACACCCGCTGCCGTGTGACACAATGCTTTACTCACACATCGGTGATGCTAACAGGTGCCTCTCTTGATCTCGGTCCAACACCGCCGTATACTGCAGCGCTACCCCCGGCTCCGATTCACTCAAGGCCCGGTGTGCCTGGAGAGAACCCCGCTCAAACACTTGAAGAGCTGAGGCAAACTCTACGGGAAAATTTGGAGGGGCATACAGGCTCTCCCGAACACCTCCGTTCGTTTTGACGTTCTTCCCAGCCGATCTTTCACCGACTCTCAGCCGCAGCTTCTCCATCACATACTTCGCCTATCCCGTCTCCTCTTACCAATCCCGCTCCGCACTCCAACGCGTCCAGCGACTCCAATGACTCTCTTCACCCTGACCACGACAACCGCATTGACGACTTGACGCATACGAGCCCGTCCTCGGAAGGCGATGCATCATTTTACAATGGCATTGCGGGGCTTTCGCATGTTCTGCCCCATCGTGGGTCCTCATCTTCGCCAAGCCACCCACACTCCCCCCATCCTCCCACATGCCGGGACCCTTCAAACACACGAGCTAGTCATTCCCGTTTGCGTCTTTCCATCACTTCTGTTCTAGATGCTGTCAAGGAGATTACATCTAGAGCACCCTCCGGGTCTCGAAGTATTGCCAGATCAGAAGAGACGGAGCGTGGACGAACAAGAGTCAGGATCATCCCCGAAGAGCAACGCACGACAAGCATTTTTGAAGTAGGCGAGGGAGTCGCCGGATCCGGAAACGGCAGAGAATTGGCACCGAATGCTCCCCACCCGAGTAATCACACGGAACATCGGGAGCACTATTTGCTTGGTCTGGGACGCGTCCTTGGTTTGGAACGTGACTACGAAAAGGAGAAAGATGGTGAACACAGGTCCAAGGAACACGGAGAAAGTTGGAGGGAGTTCAAGCCAGGTAAGCCGTCGCTGTGGCGCTTGTCCTCACTGGTTTCCCCTATTGTTCACCTGGGAATGGATGGGCATTTATATTGCAGGGACGTACAGCTATCCGATCTCCTTCCTCCTTCCTCCTGATCTTCCACCAACATTTTCCATTCCTAATGGATCGCTTAGTTACGTCATCAAGGGTGTCGCCCACCGACCCGGCGCGTTTACTTCCAAGCTCTCTTGTCATGTTCCACTGTTAATCGTCACGGCGCCAGCCATTGGGGCTGAGGAAGGCAATGCAACTGGAGATCCCGGATCATTATTCGTTGAAAGGCAATGGCAAGGAAAACTCGCCTATTCTCTTGCACTGAATTCCCGCTTGTTCCTTCTCGGCTCTGATCGCCGTTTGGGAGCGGCTGCAAGCGAAAGTTTTCATGCGAGCGCCGACTCCCTAGGAGAGGCTGCAATGGAAGCGAGAGCCGAAGCAGCATATGGCACGGCCACGCTGGATCTCACTCTTTTGCCCCTCGAGAAGGTCAAGATCTGGAGATTGGACCTAGTCGTGGACCAGCGGATTAGGTATGTTGGGTTCCCAAGAGATGACGAGAAGAGGCAGGTGAAGCTTCTGGAGCTACAAGACGCATGTTTGCCAGAGGAGATGGAATCGGTGGATGAAGAAGAACATACGCATAAGAACAAACATAAAGACAAGCATGAGTTGACACGAATTCCACTCCTTCCAACGCCTATCTCGCCGCATCGGTCCCCCCTCCTGCAATACCTCGCCCCGTCTACTGAACCTTCTACTCTAGCGGGTCCCGGTCCCTACCCGCTGTCGGTTAATATCGGACTCCCTGGCTGCTCCAGTAGCGGCAGCGGGCCACTGCACTTTACGGTGAAGCAGAAGGGCTCGCATGTGAGAGTCGAACACTTCTTGCGACTCGTCATGAGGGTGGAGCCTGTGGGTGACAGAGATAATCATGAAGAAGGGGAGAAGAAGAGATTGTTTGATATCGCTGTGCAGACTCCGATTAACATCCTTTCCGTGAGTGCTTTCTCTTCGTGAGTCGTCTTGAGCTCATGCTTCTTGTTGCCGCCGAACCAGTGTCATTGCATCCCTGCGTACCAGATTCTCCCTCGATATTCCCAGATTACAGAGGATGGCTCGCAGTTTTACGTCACGTGTCCGTGCCAGCCGAGTATCGCGGAACCCGCGGAACATGGACACGAACTTGGAAATCACCTCGGCCCGCATGTTAGAATTGTCAGGGCTTCCACATCGGCCTCGTCTGACAGTGAGAGCGGGGCTACCGAGGAACACCGCGGGGGGCGCGAACGCTCACGATCGCCTTCGCACGCTCGGCGAAGCGTCCATGTTCCATTCCCGCCGGTGTTGATACCTCATTCGTCTTCGACCGCCGGGAGGTTGCCATCACGTTCCCACGCTCCACACCCGGGCCACCATGCACACGCGCTTTCGCAGTCATACTCGGTGTCGACGTCGCACGTGCGTGCGCATTCACAGGAGCCGCCGTTGGTGTCGACGCCGCATACGTCGCGTCCGTCGTCGCCGCTGATGCAATACGAGCGGCTCGTGTCTGGGTTGGAGAGTGAAGTTGGGGAGGCTCCGCCTTCGTACGAGAGCGTCGCTTCTAACCCCTGATGGAAACACGTCAATGACGTGGATGGGAATGAGGAACGGGAGGCGGTCCGTATCTCCCGGGGGGTGTCCATGTCGCGCTAGTGCTCAACAGTACCATTTCACTCGGGCAAATAATAGGTCGATTATGTCAGTGTCTGGCTCATAGGTGTTCAATCTTCAGGGATCAATATGATACCATGTAATTACTGCTACAATGCGCTGCGATGTACTGATACACTTGCTGTAACAAGAGAACATGTACATATTTCATGACCCTCTAACGCGTTCGTGAGGCTCTTGCCACGGAATACCTGCACAAACGTGAGCGATCAAAACACAGCAGGAGGGCAACAAGAGAGCACGCGAACCCAAGATGTGGAAAATCTCTTCCTCTGTCTCCGACGCAACAATTCGTCCTAGAAAAAAAAAGAGATACGGATGAGCCTCGCCGTGGCTACGCTGATCGTCTAGGGAATGCCTACCTTGACAGAGCTTCTTTTGCCGGTCGCGCGGGTCACGGACGACGCCAGCGTACAGACCACGTTGGTTGAGCGAGTACCCATGCTTATTTGCTTTCAACCTCATCGCACGATTGAACTAGGAAAGTCGTGTAAGCCGGTGACGCAGGTTAAACACGAAGCCACTCACGATGTCGTCGCCCGTGTAGTAAAGCAACGCAGCACCACGGCTTTCCCAAGGTACACAGAGAAAGTCGATTCGTCGGCGTTTGGCACCGGGTTCGGGGTGTTTGCAGAGACCGCGGTAGACCAGCTCGAGGTCCGAAAAGTCGTCCGGGACAGCTAGGTCCTCGGTGATGATACCGGCGGCGTGCAATTGCTCGAGCAGGGTGCGCAGTACCCCTGTTCGGGCATTGATTGGGTCAGGCATTCGTTGGGGGATTTCGATGAAGCGTACCTTGGTGCGTCTTGCCATCTGTAATCGGTCTGGTGATCAAGATGTCGATGTCGCCACAATCGGCTTTTCCTCTGCATGTAACGCGTGAAGAATAACCACTTTCGGACAGACGAGATGAAGGCTCACCTTCGATAACTTCCCATGATTTCAATGAACAATTTACTGTCAATGGCGAGCGCTACGTCATGGCCTGAGTGAGTTCACCTTGCCAACGCAGCGAAAGTGATCTTACCGATGGGTTTGATCATCTCAAAAATCTGCCTTGCTTCTTCGCGGGGCATCCTCGAATTTATGTCTAGAGTAAAATTAAGTCAATGACGAGCAATAAAAAGATAGAATTACTCACCATCATAAAACTCCAAACCAATTTCCTGTGCCGTCGATAGTTTCAGTCCGCCTTTCCTGGCTCTGACATCATCCAACGTTCTGAGCCCGCTCGTATACCAGACAAAAGCAGTATGTCGACCTGGACGCGGTTGAGTGTCGTCGACAAGCGAGAAAAAAGCGGGCACTTGCCAACGCCATAAATCCCTTGGAAAATCCTGGTGGCTGCGACTTCTGCTGTATTTTCGTACTTGATACGCTCGAGGTCACCCGTGTCGATGATCTCCATGATCTATCCATCGACATCAGGAACGAAAAGGTGACATCCAGCACCTCGAATGCGCACCTTCATTGCGGTTTTTTCGCCAACCCCGCGGATGGAGCGTGCATCGCTGAACGATCTGATCCGTTTGGGATAGCTTCGTAGGGCAGGAATACCTAAGTCATCATGAGTAACGGAAGAAGACCATCACCCTAAACTCACATTTCCCGTAGCTAAATGCACGCCAGCGATCATCCTCGGACGACTTCGCTTTGTGCAGTTCCCTGAGTTCTTCCAACTGCCCGCCAGTGAGAAAACATACACGCAAAGTAGCAACAATGTTACCTTGTCAACGATATCTTGGTTAACGCAGGCAGTTGGCTTCTGCCCTTTGAGGTCACATGCAAAACCCTAGAAGAATAAAAGGTGGAATATTAGGCTTTTTTTTCACTCAGGAAATTAGTTGGCTCACCCTTCTCGGTGCTGGTCCTCGGGGGTAGTCGAAAATATCGTCTTCGTCAGCTGAGTCGGATAGGTCTTGATTCCACTAGACAAAAATATGTGGAAAACCGTTCGAATCACCGATGGTTCTACTCACCTGGGCTTCACGATATGCTCTCGCTTGTGCATAATATTCTGCAAGGGGATCATCGTTTTTCAGTGCATTCCCCACTTCCCCTGGACTTGCATGTTCTTCGGCTTTCCCACAGTCGACAGCTTTGAGCTCAAGTGGGGGTGGCGGTAACGCGGTGAGATAGACCCTGTGCTCCCCAGTTTGAGTCGGCTTACTCTCCTGGGAAAAAGTGCTGCAATAACGGTAAGCCTCCAATGGCTGATTCCTTCGCATGATAAAACGTACGAGATATGACTGATGTCACCACTGTCATCCAGTGCATTGCCTGCTCCCGATGCCGGGTCACGGTCACGAGCCGTTTTCCCAGCTTGCTTGCCCTTGCCGATGTACTTCCAGCTCCAGCCGGCATCCATCCGTTCTGGAAACGCCGCGTGCATAAATTCGAAGTCGAACGTATCGTCGTCATCACCCTCATCTCCACAGTCGTCCTCTGCCTTTCTTTTTCCTTTGTCCCCCTTTTCCAATAATAGTTTCGATTTCCGCTTGTTCGCCCGTCCGTATCCTGATACGACCCAGTCCCAGGTGACGGTGGGGATGTTGTCGGGTATTTCTGACAGAGATTTGAGCGAAAGTGCTTTCAGGGTGTGGCGAACGCCCGCGTCCGTCACGATGTGCGTCACAATGGTTGGGTCATACTTTGGAACCAATGTTCCTCCGTGCTTCACGATCTGCAAAAGGAATGTGAGTGGTCATATCCAAGTCCTCGCCGTAAACCCCACAAAGTGATACCCGAGCACACCGAACTCTCGGATGGAGGTGGCAGTGAAAGAAAGAAAGACGACTCACGTATTCCATGCGTCCCCTGGTGGTCGTACCAGCATACATCATGTCACCACCAACGTAAAATATGCATTTTCCTTTGAGATGGTTCGTCTTGACATGAAGATCAAGACACGACTGCAGTTTCTGAGCGTACTCAAGGGGGGTCACGAGTTTCGGTTTCTCCTTCACTTGCCTACTGCTCCCGTTTCTAGACGTTTTCCTAGACCTCCTATCACTATTCACTGTCTTGCGTGCCTTTGGTTCCTTTCCGGATGAAGAGGGGTGTGCTTCAATGGGAGGGACGTGAGAACCCCCGTTAGCATGCCGGGATTGTCCAGACAGGGTGTCCGCGGGACTCGTGATATTGCTGACGTCTAGATGTGCTGCCGTATTAAATCCTGCAGGCGTTCTGGGCACTGATTTCTCTCCGGTGCGGCCGACCTCATGGGGCTCACCAGTTATTCTAGAGGACGGAGGTGGAACGGTGGTTGGAAATTCAATTGATGCAACCTTCGGGATCCCATCTATAGGCGACGATGAGGTATTCTCCGGGAACCCAGACCCATTCCTTCTGTGACCATCGAGTGTGGTGGGGCCTGAAACAGCAATATTGCGGCGTGATGAAGCCTGTGGGAGCGAGAACCTATCCATAACGGCAGGATTGTCAGGCGTGGAAACAAGTGGAGTGTTGAGTCTTTGTCTTTGTAACGTCTGGACCGCCTTCATCTCCGAAACGGAAGTATTTGCACCAGTAGAACATCCGGGAACTTCTTCTGTAACCGGCACTGCCCTGCTAGCTGTCCGAGCCTCTTGAGCCTGCACACAGGATGTCGTCGGGTCCCCGTCACGATAAGAGACTAGATGACTCGAGCTAGACATGCTGCTTCGACCATTTATTCCTGGAGGAAGCTGTACAGAAACACTCGTCCGAGAAGATTTAACAGTAGAAACAATAGCACCACAAGTTCTTCGTATTGTCGACCTCGAGGCAGTGCGATCCGAAGTTGCGGCTTGGGAATTGATTGCACATTCCATCGGCTTGGGAATGGAATGTTCTCCCATTGTTCTACGCCGCTTAGTGCAACGCGCAGCGTCATGTGTGCTTTTCGTAATGTTTTCCTCATGTCACTCTACAGCAATATCAGAAGGGGGAAAGGGAACGCACGTGGATGGCTCAGGTAATGAATGAAGGGATACAGGGTTAAGTCCATTCCCCGCATCCGCCACCTCTGCGCTGTGGTTCTCTCTTGCCATATTGAGGTCAAAAGATCGTTTGCATCTGTTGAAAGTTCATTGTAGACTGCAGTCTATTCCCAATAACCAAGGCTTACGGTTGCTGTGGGTTGATCGGAAGGTGTGGCGCAGCTCTGACGCCGATATGCCCCTCCGTTGATCTGCGATTGCGTCTCGGTGAGTGAAAATAACCAAGGGAGCTTAACAACATACTGGTTCCTCCGCGGGGCTGCAAGACGCATCTGGATGTATTCATCGATATCCTCGTCAGGAATGCTCATTCGCCTGTCTTGTTCTGCAAAAAAATCGTCGACATCGTTCATGGCCAGCGCTGAATGTAGGGCAAGAGTCGAGGGCTGTGGCTTGATAGGGGATTTAGCCAGAAGAGTCATTCAGGTAATAAAACACGTAGCGACCGATGCACGTGACCTCACTCCCTAAACGCGTTCACCATCAGTCCCTAGCGGAAATGCTCGTCAAGGACAATCTTCCACTTACACTGTGGACAGAATGCTCAGTCACCGAGAAGCAAGCCCTGAGGTCCGCTTACCAAGGTTTTATTGGCAATTGACTGACAGTTGACTGATAGTTAGTGGGTCCAACCTGGGAAGCTGAATGGAATTATCCTTTACCAGCTGTCACTTTTATTCGCGGCACCGCGTGAACGCGGTTTCAAATGAAGGGTTTCAAAGCTTACAGACAATCAGGCCAAGTAATATCAGCAACTGAGCTCGCCCGTGAGAGCGTGCGAATGCATTCATATGTACATATGGGCTCGCCAGATCAGTTTAGCAGAGGATTGCAAATCAGTCCCCCTGGTCAATGATGTGCGACTCCCAGTCGGAATCGACGAAGAGGCGCGTGCAGGCTTGATTGATGAGGGTCTGGGTCCAAATTGGTCTTCTGCGGCGGTTCCGCTGATCACGTAACAGGCTGTACACCTTCTTTCCCACTGACATTTTCCCCAGAAATTTTTGGTTCGTTTTATTCTACGGTGTTGCTTCCCTGACTTAGATCTATTTTATCGTCTTTAGCCATTGATGGGGTGGGTCCATCGTCGGCTTTGTCTGCCTTCTTCCCGTTCGTGTGGCGTCTAGAATGTCAGCCCACCGGAGACACGCGGAATCAATCACTCAGCGATTCGCTCCCCTCATCCGACGTCCCCTTGCCTGGCACACCATAGCCTGTCCCCCCGTCGC
Source organism: Xanthoconium purpureum (assembly GCA_038090075.1). NCBI lineage: Eukaryota > Fungi > Basidiomycota > Agaricomycetes > Boletales > Boletaceae > Xanthoconium > Xanthoconium purpureum. The sequence goes on along the minus strand of JBBPMA010000685.1, from coordinate 6,098 downwards.
GTTCATTTCCTCCTGAGAAGCGTCTCATCTTACCGGCCCATATGCACGTTTCCCATCCCATCCTTGTTTTCAACAGGGCCGCTTGTTTTGACCTCGTGCCCAGCTTCTACCTGTTTCGCTGAGTTACTATCGATATAAAACTCAGTAGTTGCAGCGGCGTCCAATTTTCGTCTTGCCAACGCACAGTCATCCCCACCAAACTCAGTGGGCATACCGTTCTACACTCGCTTCCCCCGCTCAGCTGGTCATGGCGATCGAATTCAGTAACCGCCACAATTCACAGGACGATGATGAAGTCGAAGAAATTGCCTCTCCCCTTACCCCGAACTCTATGGGCTCTGACGACGACGACGACGGCTGTTCTTCCGACACCTCTTCAATTCTGACCGAACTCGATGCCGACGAGTTTCCGGGCCACTTTAGAGAACACGGTGGCCGGCTCTTCCATTCTCATGGTAACTTGCCATATCCATTGCCTGTAGACGGCCAAGAACAAGCGGTATGTCGATATCCCCACCTGTCCCTTATCCTTACCGAGTTTTGTTTCAGAGGCTCAGCGTGCAGCACAAGATCCTGTTCGACTTGCTGGGATCTCACTTCGTTGGACCTGTTGCCGAAGCGTTAGCCTATGATCCTCGCAGGCAGAAACGCGTCCTCGACCTGTGTACGGGGACCGGCGAATGGCAAGTTATTTCGTCTGATTGGACCTGGATCCGCCTAATCCGTGGGTACTGAATTCACTAGGTTGATGGATATGGCAAGTCAATTTAGACACGTCAGGTTCTCTGGCGTAGACATTGGTATGTACATGACACGTTGCTTTCGTTCGGCAGCCCTATCCGATTGCGCGCTTCCACTCTAACTTTATTAACGTGCAGTTCCGATTGCGACTAGGCGTCCCTACTCCAACGCCCACTTCGAAATCCTCGATGTCACGCAGCCCCTTCGATGGCCTGACGGCGTGATGGACTTGGTCCATGCACGCAGTGTTTCGCTTGCGGCATGTATTCATTCACATCATCCCGTCGCTTTTCATCATTCCACAAACAGATACCAAACTATCCGGAAATGCTGCGCCAAGCCGCCCGTGTCCTGCGACGTGGTGGCATCTTCTCTTCCGGTGAAGTCGGCCGGTATGTTGCCTTTGCCCCCGGTTACCCTGGTAACCCGGCCGTTGATGCCCCTGGCGCTACCCGATTCTTCAAAGTCGTCAACGACCTCTTGGAACGGGTGGGGCTGGACGAAATCACTGGGCACATCCCGCACTGGCTCAGTGAGACTCGAGCTTTCACCGGAGGTCGCATTCAGGAGTATCTCATCCCCATCGGAGAGTGGCACCTTTCTTCGCACCAGAGGAGGTTGGGGCGTGCTTATCTCCAGGCGATGGTCATGTTCGCGGAGAGCCTGAGACCGTTTCTGAGGGACCACGGTGGATTCTCCGAGCGGGAAATCTACGAATTGATCGATGCATACGTTCGCGATATGCGCTACGTCCCCGGTCTGGTGAGCGTCTACCGCACCGTGTGGACAGTCAGGGCTTGAGCACTTTCTGGTTTGGATTCCGCTTTCTTTGGTTTGAACACTTGACGTTGTTCTGAAAATACCTTCCTCGTTGTATGTTTTCTCTTGCCACCGGCCCCGTTCTCGTCCTTAATGTATTGCATGCTGTGCCTTGCTTGCTATCACGTCACATTTTGCTATCCTACTCGCTAGTCGTGTTATAGTCGACACTCATGTCACCTGTCCTGTTGCTTTGATATTCATCGTTTGTTGTGTGTGCCTTTGATGCCATTACATTCTTGAAAGCTCAAGTCCTCACAAGTTTTCCAGAGTCAGACACACGAACGGTTAAAACATCCATTCCATCCAGGGTCGGGCCTGTCTGGACTCTCTTGTATTTATCAAATTTAATGGAGACAGATGAAAACATCGTGGACTGTATATGTCACCTGTGGCTCCCGCTTAACTAAGCATGTTAGACCAGCTACGCTGTCATTTCATCACGTCTAATTAGATAGGGCTTATGCTGTCACTCCCTAGTACAAACAATTATGAATAATTCCCCCCCTTCTACAGTGCTGTAGAGACTTGGTAAAGATCATAGGTACCTGCCAGCCATTGCTGGCACCTCTGACAGCTGTCTAATGTGCCACTACTAACAAACCACAAAGAGCATTTCCATTTTTGGCCACAACATAGATAGAATACACTCCACAATAGCTGCTCATCCACTGCATTTCCTTGCCATCAGATCAATTGATATCAACTTCAGTCATTCAATACATGTATTAGAGCAGATCTGACCACTTGAAACATAGTATTACTGCTTGTCTGGACAAATATGTGGAAAAGACAAAAAATGCAAAAAAGTGTCCACATTTTTGGTCTGCTGTGTAGATCCCCTGGAAGAGATTCAAACATGGTAGTGCACATGCATGTGAATCACATCAATGAAGCCCATACAGTGGGAGCCATTCCCTGAGATGTAGGAATAGATATTCTGTCTACCCCTGAAATAACAAAGAAGTGATTTCCATCATTGATTCCACAGGTATATATGGTCTGTAAATTGATACACATGTACCCTAGGTATGCATCTATGGTATATAACTAGCTTGAATTGCTGGAGAGCTCCCTTGATAAATGGGGGTAGATATGATACCTATCCTTATATGTTCTGAAGTGGCTGAACTGGTGGGCAGTCACTCAGGGGAACTATCTAGGTACATATGGTATGTATACATCCTCTGAGCCTCAAATTTGCAAAAGGCTGCCACAAGAGCTAGGTTGTGTAGAAGCAAAATGACATAGAAAGTGTGTGAGAAAATGAACAGAGATTTAGGAGATTTACAAAAACATACCAGAAACACACCAATATGAGATTCAGGGAATCCAAGCTAGTGATCATTGGTTGGAAAAGCATTCAGCCAAGCAATGAGTTATTGAGCCTTGTTTGGATTAGGGCCAATAAACAGGTCCAAACAACTGCATGTCTTATCTTAACAAGGCATGCCTTGCTAACACTTCAGCAGCCAATATCATGAGTTGTGCATTTGCAACAGGCTGAAGTACCAGACAGACTTGTAGAAGAATGTGTTCAGTAAAGTCACTAACTTGAAAAAAGCACTATCTCTTCTGTCATGTAAGGAAAATGCTATGTGACACTATGTATATAATATGGTGTATGTTGTTATGATTCAGTTTCTCTGTATTACTTCATTTCTGGTATCTATTGTATGATGCCCTTGCTTTTCCTTTGCTCCTACTTATGAGGAGACTGACCTCTATCTCCTTATGCTTTCTTCTTTCTCTTTCTTTTTAACTTCTCTTGTGTGACTTGACCTTTATGGACTGCTACCCTCCTCTATTTGCTTCTCTCATAGTAGATACATGTCCCTGACCTTCCCTAAAGAGTATTACATAATATGTAGTACTTAAATACCTGCACAGCCTGTATACTCCCTCATTCTCATTCTACACAATAACAGTGTTATAACTTGCATCCACAACTATTTGTTGTGACCATGCTCCTCCTAGATCTCTTTCTCAGAGATAACCCTTGAGACTTCCCTGAGGACATAGTGTCTCTCTGTGAGTATCTCCCTCAGAGTAAGTGCCCTAGACCCAAGAATGCAAGTTCAACGACTTGCGTAACATATGTCATGCTCACTTCTTTTAGCCCCCACCTGATTGTTGAGGACATTGTTGTTGCCTTGTTGTGTTGTCATCTGGATCTCTAACCTCCTCATCTTTGGCTGCATTGCTGTCTTTGCATTCCAGTGTCCCCATGTCAACCTTGACCCCTTAACCCTATCCCCACTGTCATCCCCATTCCCTTCATCACTGTCTGTGCACCATCCTCTCTCCCTAGTCCTTATGTTGTTGTTGATGCCATTGTCATGTCATCTCCAGGCTTGTCATCTTTATCCTTCTGCTTCTCCTACTTCTCTCCCTTATCCTCACAGTGCCATCAATGGGGTCATGTAATCATGATTGCTGTGTAATCATTGTCAGACCCTGAGGTGGTGCTAGGAAAAGACACAGGTAACCCATGGATATCAAATTCTTAACCCATACTCATACCCACATCTAATCCATACCCACAACCCATGGATTCCAGGTCATATGTACAGTAGCCATGCAAATTATGTATATATGTACTACTCAACAATGGCATTCCATCCATCAGGAAGCACTACATCTATATCTTTGTTGACATCATCCATAACTACTACCTTCTTGACATCCACATCCTTAACAAGGCCCATTGAACTTCACAATCTGAGGCAGAGCAGCACATGCACACTTTGACTTGATAAGCAATTACAGACATGTGAGAGGATGATGCAGCCACAACTAAAAAGACACTCTACATCAACTGATGTAGCTACATACATGTGTCAATACCAGAGTGTGAAATGAGTAGACAACTTACCTGGGATGCTCAGATAATCAATAGCCATGCAAGAAAGATACAGGAATGTAGCACAATTCTTGATCCACCATTCCAATGCATCCATGACATCCTTGATGTTAGCAGCAAGGTAGGCATCAAGTTCATTGTGTGTGAGCTTTGGCTTTGGCTTGGCCAGGCATGGGAGGTTGTCAAACATATTGCTTGACACCTGCCTCTCAAGGGTTGTAGCTGTTGCATTATTGGTAGGGGTTGGCATGAAATAGGAGTGGTACAAGTTCTCATAGATGTCCACTATGAGCTGCCTTGCCATTGCAGTCCAATCTGCAGGCCATTCAGCAGTCTTGAAGTACTGGAGTTTGTGTTGAGGGTGTAGAACTGTGCAACATTGTCAAGCACTTGAGTGTTAGGGCATGAGTACATACCAATGGCAATTTGATACACATCAGACAAGTCAGTGAGCAAGTAGTAGTGATTCAGCATCATTTTGGTGAGTTTGAGGGCAGCACAGATGGCTGGGCTGAGTGATTTGCTGTCTAGCACTCCATTCATGAAGGTCTCATCTATGTAGTTCATGGCTGGGATAACCATGGCAAGATTAGACATTGAGTGTGTAAAGAACAATGTTGTGTCCTTTAGAACCTGTCCATCGTGATATTAGTAAGCTGAAATGCTGTGCAGTGCATGCTCACCTTGAGGACATTGTGCAGCTGCTTTAATAGCTCCCACTTCTTATTGCCCAGTGTGTATTGATTCACTCCCAGCTTGTTCTTGTCAGTGATCACACCAATTCCAGCCTGGTACTCCAGTGCAAAGTCCAACATATCAAACATTGAGTTCCAGTGTGTTGCCACATCCTGTGGGAGAGTCCTGACACTCATTCACAATCTCTCCACAATCTCTTTCCAGGTGGGCAGCAACTTTGTACTTGAATGTATGATTTTGAAGGCCAATTTTCAGATTTACAATCAACCAGAACCAAGGTAAGTCCATCACCAAAACAGTTTTTCAACTAACCTTTGCAAGCATTAGTCAGAGCAGCTCAACATTCACATCCAATTCTGCATACTCATCCTTGGTCAATGTTTCAAGTTCATTGACCCATCCTTTGACATCACCATCTGTCAGATCCCTGGCCTCTCTGGTGCTGTCTCCAGCCTCATATCTCATCTGGTAGGCATTGAGCTGTTATGTCAAGCATCATTCTCTAGTGTTGCAACTGAGGACACCTCTTGGGCATGAGTGAGGTTCCTGGTAAAGCAGGCCAATAGGTTTTATTGGTGTAGCCTAGCAAGCAAAGGGCTTAGTGGTGATGCCTTCCTTGAACAAGAGTATGCTTGAAGCAATACTTGAGGGATCCTAGAGAGGATTGGTGAAGTGGGCAAAGACCACAGTCAAAGTGATAACACAAGTAATCTCCTCAACTGTGAGGCAAACAGAGTCTCAAGGAGCCAGTGAAGGAACCTTGGAATAGACTAGATTACAACATGAATGTGTAGAACTAGCTGGTGAATCCCAGCATACATGGAGGGGTTTATATATCTTTAAGGGAAGCACATGGACCAAGTGTCATATCCCGCGCAATCGACCAAGTCCATTCTGGTCTTCCGAGTCACTTCCGGATTTATCAAACACCAACTCCGATGCATTCTCGATCAAGGCACATCTCCTGACCTCCGGATTC
>JBBPMA010000684.1:0-18798 GCA_038090075.1 Xanthoconium purpureum | reverse complement strand
AGTATGTACGAATTAGTCACAAGGTTAGCTTATGGTCCATGGAGTACGCAGCTAGTTTTATCAGACTGTGATTGCAAGAATTGCGCGAATACTTTGGTCTATGTGCTGGAGCAAATTTTGCGAATCAGACGTAGACATGGATCGCAATTGCACGTCCTTTTTTCTGTCGCCCTGATACCTGCCTGTGTTATATATAAGAAAACTAACTGGGCACTAGTCGGGCGGGAGGTTAACATGGTCACATCTGATAAGAAGACTTGGATGAGATCTATCGCGAGTGACCCCACTGTAGCGTCATTAATTATTAGGCAGCTTCACATTGATAGATCTAATGTGGAAATCCTGCTTGATCCAACCGAGCTTCATGCTGATCGTCATTATCTGTCACGCAATGCGTTCGTCGGCAGTGGCTGGAGTGAAGAGTAAGCGGTCGCCCGTAGTCAGCACACATTCTTGAATGACACAGATGAGACACACTATTGGATAATGGCCATCCCCCTCTGCCGCGCCCGAGTAGTACGACATGTACGATTTATCCCGTGCACCGCTTAGAAGATGAAGTTTGGATACAGGATATACTATCTACAAGTTCCAATGCTGCATCAGTGCCTCACTGTCGCCCGAAATGACGGAGCCCCGCAAGCTCATATCCGTACATCCTTGGATCTGCGATCTTTGCGACCCGCCTGATGATTTTGTTTGGGAACGTAATTCAGGCGACGACGAGGGAGGACGAGTCTGGTTCGGAGAACAAATTTGAATCCGCACACTCTTCGCCATTGGAAGCCGTACCTGCTCCCCATATGGATGGCTATACCCGTGCTGGTTGTTCGTCTGCGACAACCATTCCACGTGCTGTTACTCCAGCAACAGTTCAACGGAGAGTTCAAACGCATTGCCGCCGAGCATCAGATCGTTGGTTTCAGGTCTCGAACGTTCCATCAATCTTTCAAGGGACATCCATAGCGAAGTCGTGGAGATACTGTGATGTGGGTGTGGAGTTGTATCGACACACATTTGTCTAGCTGTAGATTGTCCTCACGATGCTTTTCCGTGTCTTTTGTCGTTGTGTTGCACACTGCCTGATCAATGTGTTGCTATCTTGTATACTACCATTCATCTTCACTACTCACGAACAGATAGCATGTTTGTGATGTCGCGAGAAGACCGAAGGTGTGTGATACTCTATCTCCATTTAAGTGCCATACATCATGTACCCCCTGCGAAGACTGAGCGACTGCATCGAAGTATGTACGTTAATATTATTGCAAAGTAGCCCTGATGATCGAAACACATACCAAGAAAAAGACCCGACAGTGACCTGCCAGGAGTGAAAATAGTCTATTCCCGAGGTTGAAAGGCCAAACGCTCAACTCAGTGATGAAGAACCACGACTATGGTTGGTGCACTGGCCATAATATATTCTTTTGCCTGCGAACGAACCAGATTACCCATCGATTTCAAAGGCGATTTTCGCACTGAGTGGACGACTTGGCCAACAAATCCTCGCAAAAGGGCAATGCAATGCAGTCTGGTCTAACTTTCTCATGCATGAGTGTCCTCAAGAAGAGGAAGTAATGTAATGAATGTAAATCATTCTACATACGAATCGACATGGTGTTCAGTAAAATCCATGATTGGACAATGGTTGCTTCGTGGGAAGGTGTGAGGATCCTACGGGTGTGGAATGCGGGGCAATCTGCCTATTTCCAGTGCTCAGCGATACCCCGCGGCATCCATTATCGATGCGTTTTGCGTTTGGTTTTGCGTCTTGTGAAGACATGACATAGAGGAGCCCTCACATAGTCGTCTGTGGTAGGCTACATACTAATCACGAGATGTTTGATGCTCACCGTCAAAAATAGATGGGACTCTTCACGACTCCGTGATTTTGTAGCGAGTGATGAGCGTGCTGCGTCTGTGAGGGAATGTGTTCGCGACGCGCAAGCCAAAAGTCTACGAGACTTACCGCTGTCACTATCACGGCATGCGAAAAGATACTTCGACGCGTTGACACGCTGCCAGTGGGCCCTCGGTGGGCTCGAGTCCATTAGGCTTTGGTGAAGGAAGACTCTGGCGTTAGCTACGCAACGCGAAGTGCGGGGAACAGGCTATCGTGTGACAAAACTGGGTTATGCTGTTAATTGCCGAGTCCCGCCACTTTCCTTTTCTGGTCACCGCCCCCCGACGCCACATCAACGCGACTCCGAGAATGGTTGGAACATCGTTCTACAAACTTATCGGCCCACAGCGCTCGCTGTGGCATAAGTGGATCGGGTCTGATCCTGCATGGTGTTCCAACTTCTTCCCTAAGAGTCAGGTATGTATTGTCCATTTACTCACAGCGCCCACCTCGGTGAATGAGTTGCTTCTCATCACATCATTCGTGACACTCTTCTACAGCGAGGACGCCTACCGTGTACTTAGGGCGACTGTCGGCGAGCTCATAGACGACAGGGAAATACTCACCTGTGTACAAGCAGCGCTCTCAAAGCTCCATCTGTGTCCTTCTTGATACCCTCGGCCGTGGTTCGGCCGTGTACGTATGCTATCCAATCGCCGCATGATTCTAACCAAACCGAAGCCAGCAGTGTCTGAGGCGCTTCGCTCGTTAACGTGCCAATCGCATAGCGTACCCTCCAGGTCATTCCCACCCGTTCGCGCGACAAAAGCAATGACACGCGTCACTTCTCTGTTGAATGAAGAGTCACGCTCACAGACAGCTCTTTCCACGCTGGCGGATCGTCCACCTTGGCCAAAGGGAAGTCATTATCCGGAATAACCTGAGAAACTGTGAGCCTGCAGTCCATTCTACAGTGGAGTCTTTTCCTGATACCTGGGTTCATGTCGTCAGGTGGTGGATCGAAGGCCGTTGATGTGACAACACGGTCTCCCAAACCATATTTCTTTCGATGAGCTAGCACCAAAGGTGCGTTCTATGCACCCTCTTGACTATCTCACAAATTGATTCAATACAAGACGCCCTTCAGGACACATACACCACTCAGAAAAGGCGTTTTTAGCATCCATTCGCCAAGCGAAGTGGGATATGTCGTGTCCCTGTCACGACCATGTCGCCTTCTCCATCAAATATGTACTAAGACAGTGTAGAACAATGATGCTTTCTCAGGGCCTGTACACGATGGAAAGAGTGTCCATTAACCTCACCGCTGGTCCAAAAGTGGGAAGGCACTACCGACTGATGGGCCCTTGCCAGTGTTACTAGTATTATTGTCATCCGTTTCAATCAGCAAAACCTGCGATTGGGTAGGTCGAAACTAGAGATTGACAGATCTTTTTTCGTAACCAAAAATAGCCCAACGAGACAAGCTACCGAAGTTGTCCTTCGCCTGCCTATCTATACTGCCCTGCATCTGTAACAAGGAACAAGTCGAGATTCGTTCTACATTATTCTCCGAGTTACTAATTGTAGCTTTTTGTACAGGATGTTGGTCTTCTCGAACATCAGATCAGAAATAACCACTGTGTCGAGGATCACAGCAAGGTAGCTTCTTTTGCTTACACAGTGTTCCGCTGACATGATTATTATATTACTATCAGAACGGCGGTTGCAAGGGTGTATTTGACAACCAAATCAACAGTGGAGTGTGCGAGGTTGGCACTCAGTAGTTGTGAGTGAGTCCTCGTTGGCATTTACTCAGTGAATGACTAATACAAGGTACTAGGGATGTCCGTGCAACAGACCCGGTGTTGGTATTGAGACGGCGAAATAGGCGTTTGAGATCGTTGTTGTCGGTTTTGACGGTGACAATCCCTTGTCTGTTTTTCTCGACTCTGGTTCCCACGGCTGTAGCAGCGCCAAACAGTTATCGTGAGAATGGGTAACTTCCTGTAAGTAGTCTGCTTATCTAGAGCCTTCCAGAAGACACAACACTACTTAGGGGGATGCACGAGTCTTGAAATGCTGTACTCGAAACCACAACATCCAGTTTTATCAGCCATATCATTCACGCTCTCTACACCACTCGGCCAGGTGGTGCCACCTTGATGGTATCCCCCCTCCGGTAAGCATGCCATCTAGTTGGAGCATTCGTTGCAATAAGCAGAAAGATAAGCCACGGAAGGAACTAGTAAGGAGTACCATGTGTATTGTTTCATTCATCCTTGGTTAACAGCAACGAACAGCCGACGGGTCCCATCGCTGATGCCTTTAAGGAATTTATCAACAACGAGCTACCCCCCCGTTTAATCGATACGTCACATCTGCAATTCATCTCACGCAAAGACGTCTTTTGCGTCTTCCAAGACCAGATCGCCAGCATCACTGAAGAGCATATCAAAGAACGGATTAGAAGGTTTCGGAGCGATCCTTTGGCCTCGTACCAACCTCGGCGCGAGGCTGTGCTCAGACAGGTCATCCAAGAGATTGTGCAATATGTCATATTATCTCATCGCAGGGACGAGATTGCCGGTGAACCCACTTCGTGGGATATTTCTGGTGGGAAGCGACACATAGCCCGGTTCAAGAAGCTTTCTCAGTTTTGCAAGGCGTCCAGAAAACTTAGGTACAAGCTAGCCTGGGTCGATACCTGCTGCATAAATCAAACAAGCGTGGCGGAGCTCACCGAGGCCATCCACGCGATGTACAAGTGGTATGCGAACGCGTACCTCTGTATCGTCTACCTCGCAGAGTCCACGTCATGTGCAGACTGGCTCGCCGACTCGTGGTTCACCCGCGGCTGGACCTTGCAGGAGCTTTTGGCTCCTAAACGAGTCAAGTTTTACGATAAAAACTGGCGGCTGTTCATCCCATCTGGAGTCAATGATGACAGGAAATCAGACGGCGTAATTGGCTTACTGGAGAATGTGACTGGCATATCCAAAGCAGCCCTCGCTGCCGATAACAGCCGTGGGGTCCAGGGACGTACCTTCTGGGAGATCATGTCTTGGGCATCAAAGCGGCAGACAACTCGCACGGAGGATAAGGCCTATTCTCTTATCGGATTGTTTGATGTCAGTCTCGCCATCGCGTATGGGGAGGGTCAACGGGCTTTTCCACGCCTCCTCGAAGCCATTTCTGCGAAGGACCCAAGTTGGGATATCCTTGCATGGTCCGGGCAACCTTCTGTGTACCACTTCGCTCTCCCTTCCTCCCCCGCATCATATTCCAGGTTTGAAACTTGTATTGGGGAAGATAGACTCGGGGTGCGGAACTTCACCATTACCGCCTACGGGTTGTCCTTAAGGTCGCTGCCTCTTATTCCGATGGAGCCCTGCTTGGTCATAGTTCCAGAACGGGCTGGAAAGCCTTTCCTCGTCGACTTGAAACCACGATACGAAACCCTGCAAAGGTACAGCAATATTGTTGTTGAGTGTGGCGCAACTCGCCTCAAAACCATTCGCGGAGCGCGACAACTCTCTGCATGCATAATCAACCATCATGCCACGGGAAGTCGCGAGCAAGGGAAGCTGATACTTGGGAGGGAATACATCTGTTTTCTGCTTTACTCAGAGGAGGACGACGGGAACGATGAAACGGCGTGGACGAAGCTCGCCACAGACAACCTGTTACGGATATCCTGTTTGGGGATACCTGAAGTGGTCGCCGGAGATAGCATGACTCGCCCATCGAATGGCTTTACCTCGTCGCTCGTGACAACCTTCATACGATCCCCCAAATGGTAGTCCCCCCTTTCGCCACCAGTGTACAATGCAGACCTTTCTTCCATCCGTTTCCAAGCTCCCGTAATTCGCTTGCAGAGGTCCGTCCCTTCTGGTGTTGCGTGGTCGCTGACCGGCGTTGACCGAAAGGGCGCTCCAGACATACAAGCACTGATGGTGTGCTTTCGGGGGTGATCGAAGGTCACGGTGTTCGAAACGGTGCCCAATTACATTGCAGCCTGTTCAACTTGAGTGAACGTAGTACACAGAGTAAGGAAGGGGTACAGTAACAGAGTGGGGCTCAACGTTGAGGGCATTACATGTACACAAATGATAAAAGATATGTTCTAGTATTCTAGGCATTCGAAGGAACAGCAGATATCATCCTTTCACGACCAGTTTCGCCAACCTCCGCGCCTCGTCACGAGGAAGGGCACAATATATTTCAAGCTTCTTCGTCACTTTGTTCATCTTCCTGCTCATCAAAAACGAAAAGTGCTTCTCACTACATTGCGACTCGAGCGTAGGTCTTATATATCATGGTCATACCCGATAACAGACTCGATGAGATCCATGGCGAGTGACCCCGCTGTGACGTCACTAGGCAGCTTCACATTGACAAACCTAATGTGAAAACCCTGCTTGATCTAGCCAAGTCTCATGCCGATCGTCACTGTCCGTCACGCAATGCGTTCATCGTTAACAGTGGAGGAAAGAGCAAGCGGTCACCCGGAGTCAGCACATTTTTGGATGACACAGATGAGACACACTATTGGATAATGGTCATCCCCCTCTGTCACGCCCACATGCACGACCAACCCTGTGTACCGCTTAGAAGATGAAGTTGGGATACAGAACCATGAGGATTCAGTATACTATCTACAAGTTCCAATGCTGCATCAGTGGACGGATCAAATTAAACCATGCGAGGATCGGGACACAGCAACTACAACGCACCACAATTAATGCCCGTTTGACACGGATTTTAAGCCAATCAATTCCAGCGCATTTGAACCATTCATCTACCAACGAACATGCTCATCGATGGGAAGCCACGCCGTACAGCATTGTGGCTTGACAGTATGAAACTTCGTAACTCCTCTCTGCGACACCAGTAAGATCGATGATAAACATGGACTTCAAGGACATGAAGTTCACCAGCTGAGTCCAGATGCCACAGCTTGGCAAAAATACAACCCTGCACCGAGACCGTGGCAATTCATTTATCGTGTGTCGTGTCCTGACACGGATGAGGACTTCTAATGGGTATTTAGCGACATGGTGTGCCTCTGCAAACCTAGCATCTGTTTGCCCGACAGGCTCTCAGTTTCATGACTACGATTTCAAACGTCATTTTGTATCGATCGCTTCCACGGCAAGGCGACCGGTGCCTATCTGAGCCACAGTCTGAAGCCGTGTGGGGTTCGCACCACTTCGAGCAGGTCCCACCCCCTCATTCCGCGAGATATGGCCATTGGCGACCAATGGGCTGTTCCTTGGCGTCCTATCAAGGCATGCACGTAAGTTCCCCTTGCCCCCAGAACCCCCTTGGCGTAGATGATCAAGATCTTCATTCTGGATTGCAAATAAAGGAAAGCTTGAGAATCAACGACTTGGAATCCAATGGCAATAATATTTACCATCACTGTGGGGACATTCCACACCGTGATACACGCAGTAGTTGCCCTGCTGTTGGAATAGCCTCGAAGTTGTCCTCAGCGGTTATCCTTGATCGGGCCTGAGAATTAACCTCAGAAAACGGGGACTCGCAAATTGGTAATGGCTCACCGTGAGGTTTGCGAAGGTGAACGGGAGGCGGCCGTTTCACTGCGCTAAATGAAGGTTTCAACGACCTGCGTTGCATTGCAGTGAATGACGAGGAGATGAATGAAGTGAAGCGCGGTCACGACAAGCTATTGTGTGACTTGTGTAGACAGAACTGGGCCGTTGTAGGCAAGTGGAGACGCTGCTGCTGTCAACAAAATGAAGCGTTCCCACAGGAAGCACAAGGCCCAGGATCACGAGCCGAGAAAAAGTGCCTGTAAGGAGAAAGGCGTGGGCGCTGTCTGCGCTGTTGCGAACAACGTGCCACGGTGTGTGGGCGATTGGTGCGTTGACATTGACACCGATAAGCCATCAATGGTTATCAGGCGCTGACTGCGCCGCTTCTCCCGACGCTTCCTGTACTCCGCCATCAGCGCACTGTCCCCGCCACTTTCCTTTTCAAGCCAGCGCCTTCCCGACGCCACTTCCTGATTTAGTAGCCGTCCAGGGGGTTGATGTTTGCTCGTCGTGTCACCCGACGTACGCTCTCCCGCCCCTCGCCAAATATGGCTATATTCTCGGTCACACGATGATGTTCGCTATCAAAGTAAGTTCCCGAGCTCACGGCTGCTGGAGTATAAGATCCCCGCCCCTCGCGGCCATCGAGTCACCCAACAAACGCTTCCTCACCTTCTCTCGACGTCTCTGTTGACTCATTCGATGCATCCCCAATATAAGTCATGGACCTCCCACTCGAGGTCAAGCTCGGCTCCGTCCTACCCGACGTCCTCCCCTGGCCCCATGCCTGGTGCCCCCCACCTCCGCACGGTGTCCCTGCCGCACCCTAATTCTGCATCCCACCACGCATCGTCATCATCGGGCTGTATGTCCTTTCCTACTTCTTTCCACATGGTCGTACTTATATAACACTCCCAGATCAAACTTCTTTCGCGGGCCCTTCCAGTATCGTCTCTCTTAACCCTATCCTATCATGGACGGGCATCCCCCCACTGTATTATAACATAACTAGAGATGTGCAATGCATCCAGCTTCGACCAGGTTGCCCGCCCAACCTGCTTCAGGAGCCAGCCGTGCACCCAGCCCGCACAGTCCTCGTCCTGAGTATCCCATCGCTTCCGCCTTGGTCCATGATTGAAGTGCGGAACGAACGCGGCGTGAGCGCATACGACGTACTCGCATGCATCCGCGATGTCCTTAATCGCAGCGTATCTGCTGCGGAGATGGGTGCTATGGTCAGTATCTCTGCTGTTGCCTCTGAGTATTTCAGAGTTCGGACACAAACTGACCCGCGCGAATTTGCGCAGGGCGTCAAGAGGATTGATTTCCTCGGACCCAATGTCTTCTTTGCGGGTTTGTCCCCATCTAGGGATGGACCAGATCGGTGGGAAGTGCATTTCGTGCCTAGGGCGTGAACTCGTGCACTCCATTCACCTTTCCCTCCCCGCTGCATCATGATTCATGATCGGCTTCAAGTTCCAATAATTGGGACCTGTACGTCACGGCCATTGGTTGATGACTATATTCTACTTTTCATCTATTGCACTGCGTCTATTTCTGTCTCTCGGACTTCACGGACGGTCATTCGCCACCTTGATCTTCCTATCTGTCAATTGCTTTCGTCTGTATTCTTGCTGTGGACCGCCCCGCCCATCTCTCGCTATCGGGGTGGACTTTGAACCTGTATCATTCGCTGTATCCATCTGTTATCAAGGCTGTCTCTGTTATTTCTACCATTATTTGTCTTGTGCTTCATGTAAAGTCGTTTCTAGTTGTATCATGGGACAAGATGGTTATCGTCTGTAGCTACTAGGTAATAGATACATCTACTACCCAGACCCCAATAATCAATCTGTGTTTCAATCGCTTATACTTTGCGCGTTTTGAGGCTGTATTCCATCGTTACACGAAAAATGACAACTAGGTGTAACTCTGACTGTAACACTCAAAAGCAACTTCCTACCGCATCTGGAGCGATAATCGACATACCTAGCAAGTGTGGACGACACTGCAATGGCATTTGAACGATGTAATTCATACAAGGTCACGTCAACCGACGGTGTCGACCCGGTCCAGGCATGCCTATTTGTCAATGGCAGAGATAGCCAAGATGCGGAGCAGAGAACATGCTACTTGGCCCCGCTGGTCACAGTTACCTGGTGGCAACTCGAGGGAATGCGCACGACTAGTTGTCTAGACTCCAGAACGAGAGTGTGGTGTCCGCGAAGAGAAGTTATAAAACGGGCGTGTTTACATATAGTCATTAGAAGAGCTGGTATCCGGGGTGGTGCCAATCGGTTGCTGCAGTCCTGCATTTTTAACGCTCGAGCGTTGGGTAAGTGACTTGATGCTTCAATGAACGAAAGCACTTACTCAGACCCTCGACAACGCTGCACGCACGGTTGGCGTATTCTTGGAGTTCGGCGATCCAAACTCGGGTTTTCCGTGAAACACAATGTCATCGGTTTCAGGGGATATAAATACCGGTACGAAAGAAGTATTTTTGAGAATCCGGAACCTGAGAGATCGTTAGTAGTGTGACGAAAGCAAAAGTCTTGTTCCTCGACCTTATTTCGCGTGAACTGGTGGGAGAGGCAATGAAACAACAAGCAATTCCAGAAGTTCGGCCTGAGTTATATGTCTAAAAACGGAAGCCAGCCACCTCGGCCCGCCACAGGACTATGCCGAACGGTTAATCGGCAGCGATGGATGGCACAGTTACTCCACTTATGTTGTCACTCTCGCCCTCCCTCGAGCAACCACCGGATTCAAGTCGTGGGAATGAGGATTTGAACCCAAACCAAGTTGATCTCTTCGACCCGACCGCAAACGCGTTTTCAGAAATTCTGCGCGTGTCCCGTCATTCCAATCCTTTCCCTGTCTCTCAACTTGCAACATCCGAACACCGAACGGGTAAATCGAATAGCTCGCGAAATACGTCCGAAGGTGAGTCGAACTCATCTTTTTGTTCTTCCGTGCGACACCCATTGACCGGCGATCATGGGTTAGCACAGGAAGCGGTGACCTCGTGGGCGGGATGACCGCCTTCTATGAACTACAATTGATTCTCCTCATATCTTCTTGTTTGGTCTTCCTATTTCTCGAACATCACGCATCTTCTCGGAAACGCGCGGCGGCAGCCTTGGCAAAGGACTACTATGCAGGTTGTTCTGAGAATGGCGGCAGCACTGTTCCCGTCAACGCACTCTCCAAATTGACACGGCAGTATCTGCTCGTTTATGCCATTGTCATGGGTGGGTCAGGTCTCGAGCCCTGAGCTGCACCAAGCTGATGTCTTGACATCCCTTCCTCGCATCAATGGCGTTGGCGGTCAGGTGCGGACTGGCTTCAGGGGCCATACGTTTACTCCCTATACCGTGAGCAGTATGGGATGCCCGAAAGGATGGTCGCTGTCTTGTTCGTCACTGGCTTCATGTCTGCGGGTCTAACTGCACCATTGGTTGGTGTATGGGCCGACCAACAGTACGTACGCTTCTCTTTTGATGGAGATCAAGGACTAAACACCTTCCAAGTGGCCGCAAGAAGTTATGCCTCGTATTCTGTGTCACCTACGCCTTTGCATGCCTCTGTATCAACATACCCTACCTTCCGATCCTCCTTTTGGGACGTCTCACGGCTGGGGTATCCACGTCCATCCTCTATTCCGCCTTCGAGTCGTGGTTGGTTTCCTCCGCCAACTCTATGACTATCCCGTCCTCCGACCTCTCAGTCATCTTTGGTCGTGCAACGCTCGTTAACGGGTTCGTCGCTACAGGGGCTGGCGTAGCAAGCAACCGACTGGTATCATTCACGAAATCGTTTGCATCGCCGTTCATTGCCAGCGGAGCTTTGCTCGTCCTTGCGTATTTCGTGATAAAATCCGGATGGACAGAGAACTATGGAGGCGGAGGTGGTACGACAGTCGCGAGCGTCGACCCATTCCAGTTGAGGCGGCTGGGTCAGGCATGGAAAATCGTGCGCAACGGTGAATATCGTTTTTAAATTGTCAAGTCCGGTATATAAACTGACCCTTTGGTGGGCTCGATGACCACTTGCAGATCCTATCTTGTTGGCGATCGGCTTGACGCAGACCTGCTTTGAAGGATCGATGTATCTCTTCGTGTTCGTCTGGGTGCCTTCCTTGCAAGAGGCCTCTTCTACCTTCCCTGCGATGGCCCTCCCCCTAGGATATATCTTCTCTTCGTTCATGATCTCCATGATGCTTGGCTCGCTCCTTTATACCGCCATCACTTCATATATTCCGCCACCCCCAGTTGGGAAGCACAACGAATCATCCTTGACACTCCACGCCAAACTGAGCAGTCTCGTCTGTGCCGTGAGCGCGTTTGCCCTCGCGCTCAGCACGCGCTCGAAAAGTGAACAAGTGCGTTTTTGGGCATTCTGTGCCTTTGAAGCATGTGTCGGCATGTACTACCCTATACAAGGGATGTTGAGAGGGACCTTGATCTCCAACGAACATCGCGCCACGGTCAGTCTATCGTCTTTTTCGCGATTCATCTATGAAAGTTTCGCTGTTTGTTCATACCGTTCTGTCCCTGCAGCTTTCGGCGCTGTTCCGCGTCCCCCTGAACGTCTTCGTCGTTGTGTCTCTCATGATGGGTGTCTCGTCTGCGCGCAACGCAGTCCTTTCTGCAAGCTCGTTGATGCTGGCGTCTTCGGCGCTGATGACCGCCTTTGTCGTCGTCCCGAGGGCAGACGACGCGACGAGTCCGGAGATAAACCACCGACCTGAATAACCATATCATGCATCCAGAATCCGTCTCAAAACTCTGTATATGTGCATATCTACGGACTCTCGAGCGGCGAGCTCCGATAGACGTGGACACATTCACATTCTCGTTTCTGATTTTTTTTGAACATGTACTATATCGTATATTCGTACGTTGGCTTGCGTCACATGTATCCTAATCCTCAGTTCGTTCTCCTGTATGTACATTCACCGGACCACGTGGAGGAACCGAAGCGCTTTCCCGACTGTCCGAATGCATGATTGAGAGTACGGTTGGCAGGGGGGATTCATGTGGTCGCGGTCGTCGTCGAGCAAGGCAAGAGCCCCATGGGAGGAGCCATGTAGTAACATGAAGACTTGGCCGCCATAGACGATGTCGATCCCGTATTTGATTTTCCAGAGTTCTCGTTGCATTTTCCAGACACGTGTTTCTTAGTTGCTAGTCAAGGTGGGCGTAGTACAGAATACCCAGTGGGTTCATAACGTCCTGTAGAGAGCTACATTGGTTAAGTCAAACCGACCAAATAACTCGACACTTTGACTACTCGAAGAGCGAGGATAAGCTCACTTCGCTTCGCATACTTACCACACATCCGGTGGTGGCAACAACATTCGTCGCACATACGCAACCCGCACCGCCGGCATTCTTGGTATGCGTTCAATGATTGGGAACCCTTGCCTGACATACCTCTTCCTCGACGACCCCCTTCTCCTGGGCCTGACAGCCAAGACAGAAGCCGGTCCGATAGCAGGCCTGACAAAAGTGACAGTATCGACACCCATTTACCCGCATGCAATATGCTGCGCCACAACGAGGACAAGAGACCAAGAGAGGATCATAGGAAGGATAATCACCTTGCGCAAGGCATGGACCAGACGGCACCACATTGTGTTCAAGCTCGATGGAACCAACTCAGAACAAACAGAACTCGGATTCCTGAGCAGAGCATCGTTGCCATGCATCCGTGTGGCCGGCACGAATGCAGGACCAACATAGGCCAGGCTTTGGTAGGTGCAACTGCATGTGGGATCCCACAAACCCCCACCGGTTGCGGTACAACTCGATAAGGTCCTGAGCCTGGTGGAGGGTAGATAGGTAGCCCGGGACACCAATCCACATCAACACTGCAGCACCAGGAATCGCATGATGGATACTGTACAAAGGTGGAGTCTGGGTCTGGTCCCTTCGAGTTTAGGCAGTCGTGACATGTCATTCACCTTTCATTAGCCCATTCTTCGAAGGTGACAACTTGCGAGCCTGCGAAGTTGTTGTTTGAGCAAGTAGCAACGGCGTGGCATTCTCCGCAAGCGGGAGCGACAGAGTGGGCAAGTCAACAGTTCACTTCGTTGAAAAGACTCGAGTCTGGGATGATGTTGCGGGCGATTAACCGGTCTCTGTAGCCCTAGATACTCAGTCAGCGTTGAGTAAATGGTTGTCCATGAATGAAAACACGAACTCGAACACTGGACAAAGCATGGTTTGCATATTTCTTGAGTTCTGAAATCCAGGTTCGACCCTTGGGCCAATCGTCCGAGTCATCGACGCGGATGTCATCTACGTCGATTTTATAGCCAATGTCAGGGGAGATGTTTATTGAAAGAAAGACTCTTGAGGGTGCGGAGAGATTACAGGTGTGTTGGAAGTAAGTGTGGTTGTAAGAGGAGCGTTGGCCATTAGGGCGCTTAGTGATGAAGAACTTGAAGATAGAGGCTAACGGAACCACGTGGTAGTACTTAGACTTGCAATTGCGGTCGACTTCACTGCACTCACTGCATTCTGCTTCATTTTGCCAAAACTGATATTTACATGCATTTCCATCTGTTGCAAAACAAAGTACACGGAGCAAGTTCCTCCCAGCATTGCACGTTCGTCCTCCGACTACTACATATAACTGCCCTTGCAGGCGTTCGAGTTGTCATGATCCATCACGACCCCCTCAAAAGGCGTTTAAATGCAGCGGCGGTATCGCACTCAGCTATGACTGAACGTCATCAATCTACAGGCAGTCGGACATACCAGCACTTACCATCGTATGAGCGCCTGTGCAAGCTTCGATCCGGTTCTCCCTTCTACATTGGAGACAGATAGGGTCGGCGCAAAAAAAGCATGGTTGCACTGTGTATTCGAAGTGTGAATCATCCGGATCGAATAAGCATCTGCAGCAGAACCATGCGCCGCAGTGAAAACATCTTGTCGTACCCTCAGAACCACGGCAATCGGCACAAGTCCAAGTGTCACATAGCCCGCATTGTTCGACCAAGACCACCTGTTTCGAAAGTTCTTGTTGATTTTGAATCTCTTTGGGAAGCTCCTCTTCTTCTTGACAGTTGTTGCAGAGTATAGCTCCCTTGCAGCCCCCGCAGAAATCGATGGTATCTGCACACGCGGATCCCAGGCCGGTGCAATAGCTAACTCCACAACGAGGACAGGTGATGAAAAAAGGATACTCGATGGACCGATTCCCAATCGCAAGGCACACGTCACAGAGCCATCTGAACTGGCAGGCGCAAAAACGACCCGGTCTGGATTCGAGGCAATCGGGGCAGTAGGCAGCACGAAGACCATGATCTGTCATAAACGGTGTTTGAGACGGACAGGGATTAGGTTGATGTATTGGATTTATGCTAATTGGGCAAATCATCCAACCCCGCGGCGCGAAGTCATCACCGTTGCAGACCTTGCACGAGGTAGGCTTGGGAGGATGCGACCTCACGATGGTCTTGTGGTCCCAATCGCATTCGTGGGACAGCTGGGCCAGCTCTTGTGATCCTAGAGCGGGTTGGATGACCAGCCCAGCACACCAATATGAGTCTTCCCTACAGCACCAGTTTTGGCACATCGGGCAACAGATGAGGGGTGCGACCGTGTCGTTTCGCTTGAGACATTCAAAGCATACCACGCGGTGGTGCTCGAAACACTGTTCGCAGTCGGCGAAGTGAGCGGCTAGACATGCTGGATTGGAGCAGGCAACTTTGGCGTCGCATTCGAGGCAACTGATTAGAGGCTCATGACAGGCTGAACAGGTGAACATGTCAACACGGAGGAAAACGGTCGGGTCCTCTATGATGGCGCGTTCGAGCAAACGATCCCTGAGTTGCTAGTGGCGATGGTCAACTAAGTCATCTGAAATGAGTGTGGATGATCTCACTCGGTTCCTTCGCAGTACGCAGTCCGCGTATTCCTGGAGTTTGGTCACAGCTCGTGGCACGGCCTCCGAACCCGCAACCCGGATGGTCTTGAGGTCGATATCATACTGGAGGTCAGAAGTAGACACTGAAAGAAATATTCTTGAGATTTCGGAGAGGTCTTGAGACGGCTGAAAGCAGAGGCGTTGATCGTCGACTTTGGGAGTGGGCTTTGAATTGTCAATGATCTCGAGCAAACCCAGAAGTTCTAAGAATGGAGCGTTCCAAGGAGGTATGGACTTCGGTTTGTTGGGGTTGGATGGCTCGTTACCTGCCGCAAGGGACGTAATGGTTGGGGTGTTGATCTCCTCGTTGTCCATCGCAGTGGCACTGGTGGGGTAATACTAAGAGGACGAAGAGTTCTGGGTCACCTGATTTGAACTGTCAATCCGAAGGTCAACTCCGCGCGTGCCTGTAAACTCTCCATCAGTAGTGGTTATGATGGATTCCAATCAAGGTTCCTCGTCGTGGGATCTACACCCCTGTAGATCCGCGTAGATCCGGCACCATTGGGATTCTAACACTGGTACCAAAAACATACTGCATGATAGACCATTTCGTTCAGAGTTAGAAAAAGAACCAGCCTACCAAGACCGCCTATGCCGGGCGGCCTTCTGGCGCTCACCGCCAGTTTTGTCAATGGTGCGACGGCGGAGAACATCTGTACTTCCCACCTTGTCTTGTAACACCAAATTTCCGAGCTACTGAGCAGTGATTGTTCGACACAACACTTGCCAAGTCGTAGTAGATTACAATATGTAATTTAGCCCCAGTTTGGTCACCTGACCCAGGCTTACCGCTCAATCGGAGTTTGAAAGTTTAACCACCCGGCCTTTCCCTCCTACTCTTTCAAAGCTTCTTTTCTTTCGTTTGCTGTTCAAATGGACGTTGATATGAAGGCCAAGGAAGACCGTGACTACGACCGCGACAGAGACAGAGATCGGGAAAGAGACCGCGACCGCGACCGTGACCGTGATCGTAGGGATCGAGACAGGGACCGTGACCGCGACAGAGACAGAGACCGGGGAAGGGACTCAGGTACGGTTACCTTCATCTTCTCCTTTCAATCAATTCATAATTTCATGTCTCGCCCCTTTTAGGTCGCACCAGGCGTACTGACCATTGGGAGCCCGAAGAAAGGCGTAACGGCGAGGTCAGCTTTATGTCTCGCTTTGAAACGCACACGGTATTCATACATTTATCCGGTTTTTAGCGTCGCAAGCGCTCTCGTAGTCGCACCCGTTCAAGGTCCCCTCGCAGGCGCTCCGCTTCACCGCGCGACCGTAGGCACTCCCGTCGCTCGCGGTCCCGTACCCGCTCGCGAAGTCCTTCACGCACGCGTTCGCGTAGCCGTGACCGCAAGGCTAATGATCCATTTGCCCGTTCCCTCGGTGGGCCTATAAACGCTGAACATGAAGAAGCAGTTGAATTTGCAAAAATCAGCAAGAGAGAAAATCGTGTCTACGTTGGCAACCTCAGTTACGACGTCAAGTACCGCGATCTTATGGAATTTATGAGGGGAGGTGGGTGGGGGAATCTCAGATTAGATATTTTTTCTTCGCGTGGGAAAGGGGGGGTGGCCGGTGGCCTTGGCTCCCGCTCACGCAAATCCGTTCTGCTGAAGCTCGCTCGTTTTTGGAAAAGGCAGGGGGTTGCTTTCGTGCGAGTCTGAGCTGATGAGGGAGAGTGGAGGTGTGATCGTGCGGGTAGTGGCCTTTGACTTTTTTCTTCTTCTCGGTTTTGCCGTTGTTGGATGGCTGGAATGACTGAGAGGATATTGATGGGAGTTTTCTTTTGGGGTTGAATAGCTGGGGAGGTCCTCTTCGCCGAAGTGTTGGTCACACCCACAGGAATTTCGAAAGGATGCGGGTATGTTCTTTCCCCTGCGCTGTTTAGTTGACGCTTACCTGCATTGTAGTATCGTTGAGTTTGCATCCCCAGAGGACGCCCAAAGAGCTGTCCGCGAGCTCTCTGAAGCACCGCTGTTGGGTCGTCCAGTATTCATCCGCGAGGTGAGTTCTTCCAGCAGCGTTATTACTGAACTCACCAACAACGTAGGACCGAGAAAACGAATCGCGATTCGGTGCCACTCCCGTTCCGGGAAAAATCGGCATGGCGATGGCTGGGCAAGGGCTTCATGCACAACCGCCCCCACGCCCTCCACATCACAACTATTTCGGCACTCATCAAAACCCAGGGAACCAGCTTTATGTTGGCAATGTCAGTCAAGCTTTCTCCGATTTTGATGTTCGCTTATATCGTGATCAGTTGCCCTACCAAGCAGGTTGGCAGGACTTGAAGGATTTATTTAGAGCAGCTGGCAATATCATTCGGGCTGACATCAACATCGGCGCTGATGGTCGTCCCAAGGGCTCTGGCACGGTGGTTTTTGAAACGCAAAAAGATGCTCAACAAGCAATTAGTGCGTCCTTTGTCTGATGTTATCGATCGATGGCTTTACAAATGTTATAGGCATGTATAACGGTTTTGATTGGTATGGTCGTACACTGGAAGTTCGCGAGGTAGATAAACCTTGGCGTTGTGCTCTTTCTTTGCTCATCCCATATACTTTTCAGGACCGTTACGCTGGCCTTTCCGGTCCAGGTGCTTTCCGTGGTGGGCTACGTGGTTTCAGTGGTGGTCGTGGCCTGCGTGGTGGTTTCCGCGGCAGCTTCCGCGGGGGTGGCTTCAGAGGTGGATACTCGTCGCAAGGGGCTGGCCGCGACTTCTCGAGCCAGGATATCTATGCAGACTACCCAGGACCTGATCAATCTGGTGGACATGGTGGTCTTCGTATGGATAATTATAGTGGAGGCTACGGTGGAGGCTACGGTTATATCGAACCTGAACCAAGCCAGCAAATCATGGTTCGCAATGTGAGTCTTCCACCAGCTGTTTAAATGTGGTCACAAGTCTAATGTACTCCAAGCTGCCCTGGTCGACAGCCAACGAGGATCTGGTGGAGTTGTTTGAGACTACAGGTCAGGTCGAGCTTGCGGAGATTCTGTTCGACGGGACGAGATCTAAGGGATGTGGTGTTGTCCAGTTTGCCCAGGTATCGGAGGCAGAGACCGCCATTGGTATGTCAAAGCTTCCTTTTGGGGAGTAGCCCTAACTCGCTTATCTGTCCAGCCAAGTTCCAGCATTATATGTATGGTGGCCGGCCATTGGATGTTCGCTTCAACGATCGCTGGCACACTTTCTCACCTACTGCTGCCAAAGGTGGCCAGGTGATGCCCATGCAACCTGACATGTAATTTGCCAATCGCTCTGTTCTACTACATACACCCCCGAAGGCGGTCCTACCCCTCGTATCCGTCCAGTCGACCAAAAAGAGCATCCGCTCGGGATGTGTATCATCGACCAATTCTGTGCTTCACTTTTTCGCTCTATTGGTGCCCTATTCTTCCGCTTTCCTTTGTGGTAACTTTCATGTCGAGTAATGCCATACGTGGTTT
>JBBPMA010000683.1:0-18809 GCA_038090075.1 Xanthoconium purpureum | reverse complement strand
AAAAAAGATAGCGGTGAATGGTGGCGAACCGGGACCGGTATTACTGTTATTGATGGCTGATGGCACACCTCCAGTGATGTTGCCCATGCGAGCACGCCGAAGCTCGGCCATCTGCACGACGGTGTTATCGCGAGCTTTCTCGCTCGGCTTGACGTGAGTACGAAGTCGGGTGGGGGTTTCCAGAGGAGGAGAAGGCGGCGTCCACCACCAACTTGCTTCTCGAGTGAGCTGGTTACCGCATCTTCAATGACGCGCGACCGCACCTGGATACATTGACGGATCAGTTCTGGAAGCCGATCGCAAACGTAGAGGGTCGGTCCAAACAAGACTTTAAGGTTTATTTGAATGACCTAGTCGCTCAAGGTGGTTTGACAACGCAGATGACTGTAACATGCTGATAGGGTACAGGCAGACAGCATAAGTCACGTATCTCAGCACAGAAACAATCCGATCAAACACGAACTGAGCTTTCGATTCGAGTGGTACATGTAAAACCTCAACATCCACGCCTCCCCGACAGAGGTCCTCCGACAAACAAGCAAACTCTCTCTCAACAAGTGGGCGTGATCTTCGTACGCCCGTTGACCTCATCTGGGATCCAACCAGTCTTCTGAACGTTCGATGACAGTGACTTGGAGGTGAGGACACTGGAGCCTTGGAGTTCTTGGACGTCCTTGTCTGCGTTGACTACGCCATCCATCCGGCAATGGACTTCGTCGGAGAAGTAGTTTGGGACGGTAGCAAGAAGGTCAAGGTGGTTAGGCCTAGGAGGGTGAACCGACATGATAAATGGTGGAAGAGGTCCGTGTCAGTGACGCCAACGTCGGGGATGTTAAAGGTATGAGCGTCATCAAGTCCGAGGCTGTTCAGTGAAGGTTAGGTCGGGGATCATGCTATACGATGGAAAAGCAACAAAGATTGTCTCAGTAGTTCGGTTCGCTTGTAGCTCAGTCACGATCACCACACTGAAGGTTGGAGTCGCTTGACGTTGTTCTATACATCACATCTACTCCTAACACTAACAGTAATAAAGGGGACACATTGACAGAGAAACCAGTAGCGTATGGACGGACGAAAACGAAGAACAAAACACAGAAAAGCTTCCACATCACCCAGCCTAGTTCGTCTGTGCACCGACAGCCTGTCACAACGCCCAGATCAACTAACGACGCCCGACAATGGACGAAAAAGCAAGGAATACGCACGAGACGCTTCAGATGCTCCATAAATACCTGCAAGCTCACGTCGTCCGTGAAAATTGCTTGTCCCGCACCCGCACTCTGCGCAGATCCATACATTGACGTCGACATGTGCGTCGTCGACGGGTTCAGCTTGGACAACAAGAAGCGGGCTTGACTTCCACCCTGATCACAAACGATATACCGTGGGATCGGGAATCGGTCGGTGAGGAGGTCCTGGGCGTCAGCGACGGGCGCTTCGAGGAGTTCCTTGAAATTTTCATAGCCTTCTTGGTCTTGGTAGCCGGCTTTACGCCATTGGGCGACAGTTTCGCCGTGGAAGATAAGAATGTGGAAGAAGGTATCGAGAAGGAGGATGACGTCGGGTTTGATTGAGACACTATCGAGTAGGACGGGTTGTGGAGCCGTATCCAAGATGTAGGACATGAGGGTGGGTTGGATCATGATCAGCGAGTTATTAACATCTTCTTCGTTCAGGATATGTCTAAGAGACGAACAGCATAAGCATGCATTCGCCAAGTAAAGAAATGCGCAAGCGCAACTTGCCTGTAAAACGCTGTCTCGTCCGGACTGTTGTTAAACACCTGCAAGAACTGACTGCGCCTCAAGTGGAACATGAACTGTGGGTAAATGCTGAAATTGTCTGTCAACCTAAAGCTCGCTGGGTCTTCCTTCCTGTAGTCCGCAAACTTTTGACACAACCGGATCAGCATACGATCCAACCACCTCAACACGTCGGGTGAATCGTCGATCTCGGCTTTGAAAACCGCTATTCTGGCCATCAACACAGCCGCTGCTTCTTGATCGAAGGAGGCAGCAATGTTGGGTGATCCGGCTTCCGCAAAGTTACGTGCGATGGTCGTCACCCGCAGGCGCTGCTGACCGGACGAGTGCTGGTAATGAGTGACGAATTGAATGAGACCACGTGAACCGGGCTGGAGAGCCTGACCAGCCGGGGTGACGACTTCAAAGTATACTGCAGCGGACGTTTGAGGGGTAATACTGTTCAATTTCCACGCTGACGTTTGACCAATACCTATCTCGGTCTCGCCCACACAGGCTGATTTCTTGCCAGCAGATATGGCGTGTCCGATGAGGCCAGAGACTCTGAGCTCTTTGGTAGTCTACGGTAGTGCTTGAGATTACGGGACGCGAAAAGCGAAGTGAGGAGTCAGTACCTGGACGTCGAAAGTGGCATTGAAACCCATTTGTAAGTAGTCTTGGTCGTCTTTGCTGAATACACGGAGGAAGCTTTGCTTGAAAATCGAGGTGGCGAACGAATCGGAGAGAACGATGACGCCATTGGTCGAGTTGGGCAACGACTTCATTTCCAAAAGACCGACTTGATCGAGACAACCCGCGAACAAGTCGACGACATGACCGCTGTTTGACGCTCTCTTCGCGAGACCCTCGTAGAACTATAAATAAAGTTGAGTGAAATGGGCGATTTCACTGAGAAGTACACGCATATACCTTGACCGCACGCTTGTAGTGCTTTACGCTATCGCGCTCGATGTCGTGATGTGAACGAATGGGTTCTTTTAGCTCGTTGCTGACCACCATACCGGGGCCCTCGGTAGCGGGACCACCAGCGAAGACCATAATACGAGCGCCTGTGTTAGGGTATGTGGTCTAACAGGGTATTGTGAACAAAAGAGTAGTGAGAGATAAAACGTATCCTGACCTCCAACAAGCCGACAGCGACACTGATGGCCACACCGGTGCAGCGAAGAGGACGCTTGTCATTGGCGACGGGCCAAGGGTCACGTGCAAGGGTCTCCAGAATGCCAGTCAATTGGAACTCGCACTGTTGAACAGGGAGGAGGAACCGAGCGGCGCCGAAAGCCTGTTGGGGCATTGGCTGTCCAGGACGAGGAGCAGCGCGAGCGGTTGTGCCGAGACCGAGCATGTCTTGGATCTGCTTTGGAGTGTATTCTTTGCCGCCGCGGAAGACATAGGATTTGCTGCATTCGGCATAGCCAATTTCGTGAAGTTGAGTCTGGGGTGGCATGAGCGTGATGATGAGAATGGCGGCGAGAGACACGTACCATGGTGCCGTAAGTGATCAGACCGACGAGGGCATACGGCGGGAGCAAACTGAGGCTGACAACTATGGCGTCCCGGAGTGCTTTGAGATCTTCGTCGTCGAGACAGGTGTCTACTACGAAAAGGAAGATAGGGGGCACCTGGACTAGGCGGGAGAGGGTGTACTCGATGGTGGTGTACTTTGGCAAGAGTTCAGCGGGCAAGTTTGTGTTTGAGATGTCCTTGTAGTGCGGAGGGAAAGCGTTGCGGGAGAGACAAAAGGGACATATCCAGAGTTTGCCGCGGATGTCGATCTGGCTGCAAGGGGATGAATGAGAGGACTTGTGAAGGGGGAGAAAACGAGATACCAGTAGGGATTGAGGATAGCACGACATGGGGGCTTGCACGTGACGGGCTCGTAGAGGACTGGGGGGAGATCCTCGCGGTGCTTGAGGGGCGTGTAGAGGGCAGATATGGGCACGACGGTGCGGGTTGCCTCCATGCGCGACGATGGCCAGACATTCCACGACAACCGGACACCTGCACGAAAATTACACACACAAGCAAAACGACAACACTGCAAAATGCTCACCGTCGCGCTCCTCGACGTCTTCGAAGTTGAGCATTGTGATGAATGGCCGAAAAGTCAAAGTCGACGTGTAGTCTGACAAGCAGAGGACAAACACAGTCACACAAATCAATGTGGCACCAATATTCTCCGGACCGCCAGCTGGCCGATAACACGCAGAACAAGAGAACTTGGCTCAGGGCATCTCGCCACCCGGCACCTTGACCTGGGCCATTCCCTGAAAGTAGACAAGCAAGGGACCATCTTGCGCCGAGCCTTGGAATCTACGCCCTTAAATTGGGTTGTATTGCTACTGCATTGGCAACCTGGAACTTAACCTTTTCGTGGCTGGACGATTTTGACGGCGAGATGCTTCCGCATTTATAGATCAGGCGGGAGAACTGGTTTAGTGTTTTCGATCCTTCACTGTCGCGACCCACCACAATGGTCGATATTACTGACCTTGTCAGCCCGCCTGGCCACCATACCCCAACGAACCACTGGCACGGGACGCCGAAAGTGATGGCGGTGTTCCCTGCCTCAGGGCCATCGTGTGTGCCCCTATACTGTTCCTGCGTCCTTGAACGATGGGACCAGGGCTCATCAGTCTTTGATATCCGATGCCGGAGGGAATGCGGTATAATCATCTGCGCCGACTTCTAATGGCTTTCATTGTTTGTATGTCTCTCCTTCGAACCCCTTCCCCCTGGTCGAGCGCGGATTGGACTCGCCGCTCACAGACGAACATGGCCACATATGCGATGCTCTTGACCGCCATGAATGTAAGGCACTTGATTCGTCCATCATCGCACGTTCAGTCCCGCTGCCTTCCAGGGGACATGTCTGCATCCATGATGGGCACAGGATGAGGAGCCTGAGGTATAAAATCTGGGTATGCTCACCGTTGACCAGCAGGAACTCCAACTCCATCGTTTGCGAACACCAGCTCTCTCACGTCGAATCTACCAATATGTTCATTCGCGCCTCTACTGCTCTCGTTGCCCTCGCTGGGCTTGCCATTGCTGCCCCGAACGGCGGAAGCAGCCAGTGCGACACGGGCAGCCTCCAGTGCTGTTCCAGCTACCAGAGCGTGAGGTTTCCCTCGTCGACGCTATTTACTTAAAACACTGAGGGGTCATTTGCAATAGTCCAGCAGCCTGTTCATCAGCCAGCTCTTTGGGTTCCTGGGCTACCCCTTGCCCTCTTCTGGCACCCAGGTCGGGTTTACGTGCTCTCCGATCACCGTCGGTGGGCTCGGTTCTGGCAGCACTTGCACCTCCCAGCCCGTTTGTTGCAACGGCAACAATTTCGTGAGTCCATCCTATCGCTTATATTCCCTTGTACGTCGTCTGAAGCAATGCGCGTGCAGAACGGTGCCATTGTCACTGGCTGCAACCCCACCACCATCAACGTGTGATTTCTCTAACTCCATGGCAATATGCCATTGTAAGCGTAAAATCGGAATTGTGGATCTTTCTCGGTATCTGGTAGAAATTGGTAAAGGGTTTTGAGGTATCTGGTTTTGAATATGGTTATGGGTTGGGAACTGGTTGGATTGGATATGTATGTGATGTACTGGGTCTGATTGAATGGTTATTGTTGTACTGGGTTAAGTTGAACTTGCAAGGCCGGAGGGCGAAGATTTCTGTCGACGGGTTAACTGGATGTGCCACTAGGCAGCCCTGACTGATTTGATCGGAAATTTGAAGGCTATCCTCGGATTGATTGCTCGTGTGTCTATGCCAGTAAGTGTGCAGAGCAACGCTCGGCCCGGAGGATAATTTGATGTTAACCGGTGATGACTAAGCAAGCCTAGCGTCCAAAATTCTCGAGTCGCAGGTGGGAAGAAGCTCGTCTTTCCAACTCCACGTCGAGCAAAGCACGCACTCCGCCCGTTGCATTCGCCGCAGCGGTACTTGTCGATCCGTTTCTCGACGCCAGCAACAATTGGCGGTGTCGGCGCCGAATTGCGTTCCACGACACGACACCACCGGTGAACACGTCATGTAAGTCATTGTCCGTCATACATGCCTTTCATTCAACTTCGTCGCTACCAGGGTATCTGTGCACGTAGAGTCCCCCGAAATCGCTAGAGCGAGTCTACACGTCGCCCTTCCGTGGTACACACATCTCTATGCGCTCCCGTTTCTTTCGCTCTATCCCTTGCTTGCCTATGCATACTACGTAAGGTACGACGACTGGATAAAGAGCGAAGAATGGACTTTTCTCGCTTGCGTCTCCCTTGGCGCAGGTCATGCTCTTAGCTTCCTCGTAACACGTTGGAGTGCCGGCGCAAAGGCTTGGATAACCACGCGCAAGGTACGACTCTGCTCTTGTTTCTGTAGTTTACCTTACTCGACACCCCTCAAAGGCTTCCTCAATCGAAGACGCCGACTGCATCCGTCTAGTCCCCCACCAACATCGTGGTCAGGGTGAAATCGTACCTTTGGCCAAAAGGGTCCCCTCTCAGCTCATGTCATATACCTTCAACTACCAACGGGATACATATGTCGTGGCAAAGTCATCGCCCGTCGTATTCACCCGCCTCCCATATCCGTGCACCAGCCGTCCTCCACTTTCCGACTTTCTCGCACCTCCCGGCCTCGCGACAAAAGCAACAGAGCCACTCAAATCTTTGTACGGAAAGAACGAATTTAATATCCCGATCCCCTCTTTCGTTGAACTCTTTGGCGAACATGCAACCGCGCCTTTCTTCGTCTTTCAGATCTTTTGCGTTGCGTTATGGTGCTTGGATGAGTACTGGTATTACAGTATCTTTACGCTCTTCATGCTTGTCATGTTCGAGTGTACTGTGGTATGGCAGGTGCGTCGACTGAACTGCTCTCCTTAATTTGGACTCAGACAATCTGTAGCGGCTGAGAACACTGACGGAATTCAGAACCATGTCCGTTGCTCCGTACCCAATCCAGTGTCTCCGTGATTCCAAGTGGATGACTTTGCAGACGGATGAACTTCTCCCAGGAGATGTAGTTTCGGTTGGTTAGTGTGCTTCGTCATTTTCTCGCGTTTGGTATCCAACTGCGATTCACCCAGCTCGTTTACAATCGGAGACCGTTGTCCCTGCGGACATCCTGTTGGTCCATGGCACGTGTATCGTCAACGAAGCCATGCTGTCTGGCGAATCGACGCCACTTCTCAAGGAGTCCATCCAGCTTTTGGACACCTCGGACAAGATCGATGTCGATGGCGCGCACAAGAACGAGGTCTTGTTTAGTGGGACAAAGGTGCTACAAGCTAGCCCCACAAGTGAGTCCCACTGTGGTTGACTACTGCGTCTGATTCTCATGATACTAGGCCAAGGACAGACCTCGGCAGGAACTCCAGATGGTGGATGTCTGGGTGTTGTGTTGCGTACTGGCTTTGGTACAGCGCAGGGACAGCTGGTTCGGACGATGATCTTTTCCACTGAGCGGGTTTCTGCAAATAATTCGGAGTCTTTCTTGTTCATTGGGTTTTTGCTCATCTTCGCCATTGCTGCGAGCTGGTATGTTTGGGTCAAAGGTACTTTATCACCCAATTCACGATTCGTGTCGATGCTTACGTTTCGGCCAAATAGGTATTGAGAGAGACCTGAAGAAGTCCAAGTTGCTGCTCGACTGCGTCTTGATCATCACAAGTGTTGTACCACCAGAGTTACCGATGGAACTCTCACTTGCCGTCAATGCCTCACTCGTAGCGCTGTCCAAGTTTGGTACGTCGATCCCTTTACAAACCGAACGTGAACCAACAAATCCATAGCTATCTTCTGCACGGAGCCCTTCCGCATTCCTTTCGCAGGCAGGGTCGATGTGTGCTGCTTTGACAAGACGGGTACTATCACCGCCGAAAATCTAGTCCTTGAAGGTGTTGCAGGCATCGAGTAAGATTTCGTATGATCATTGATGTACTACACTGACGCTAATTAGCAGCGACTTTGACAAGTTGAGGCTTATCGATGTAAAAGACTCTGGCAAGCAGACCATACACTGTCTTGCTGCCGCGCACGCACTGGTTCGCTTGGACGACGGCGTGGTCGTCGGCGATCCCATGGAAAAAACGACGCTCGAAGCGCTTGAGTGGCAAATTTCGCAAGGTCTGCATCTCAGCACGACACTACCCACACATCAGCCCTGACTCAGTGGATACAGGCGACTCAGTTGCTCCAGCCTCGAGCAAGAGCCTCAATGCATCGCGAATCTATATCCGCCGTCGTTTCCAATTCTCTTCCGCCCTCAAGCGCATGTCCACAGTGTCCACTCTTCCTTCAGGAAAAGCACTTGTGGCTGTCAAAGGCGCTCCTGAGACGATAAAGGGTATGCTCGCACGCGTACCCGAATGGTATGACGAGACTTTCAAATGGTATACGAGACGGGGTAGCCGCGTACTCGCCCTGGGTACGAAGGAGATGGATTCGATGTCTATCGACAAGGTACACCTATCCTGGCACGCTTGGTCTCACGAGCTGAGCGCGTTTTGTAGATAAACAAACTTCATCGAGAAGAAGTTGAGAGTAACCTCACCTTTGTCGGATTCCTTGTGTTCCATTGCCCGTTGAAAGCAGATGCCGTTGAAACCCTCAAGATGTTGGCCGACTCGTCGCATCGTGTACGTACTATCGCATATTCGTTGGTTATGGGCATCTTATCAAGCTGTGGTTTAGTGCATCATGATTACAGGAGACAACCCGTTGACGGCTGTTCACGTCGCCCGTGATGTCGAAATTGTCGACAGGGATGCTCTCATATTGGACTTGAAGGAGAATGCTGCTCATGAAGCCGGTATGTTGATGCCGTTTCTGATGCACTTCGTCTGGGACAATCACTTCACCCCTTTGTAGACCTTTGCTGGCGCACTGTGGACGAGAGCAAGATCATTCCGATCGACCCTTCCCAGCCGCTTGACAAGTCACTCTTCGACGAATACGACATTTGTGTCACGGGTGCCGCCATGAAGCAGTTCCAGTCTTCACCTAATTGGAATGACCTCGTTCAGAACACTTGGGTCTATGCTCGCGTTTCTCCTTCTCAGAAAGAGTTCATCCTCACCAGCCTGAAGAACCTTGGATACGTCACTCTAATGGCTGGCGATGGTACGAACGATGTTGGTGCGCTTAAACAGGCTCACATAGGTGTTGCACTCTTGGATGGTTCCCCCGAGGATCTGCAAAAGATCGCCGAGCACCAAAAGATGGAGCGGATTAAGAAGGTCTACGAGAGTCAGCTCAAGATCTCTGCACGCTTTGGCCAGCCACCCCCAACTGTACCACCTGCCATCGCCCACCTGTACCCGGATGTCGTCGAGGCTCAGAAGAAGGCTGTGGCCGACTTGCAAGCTGCGAGACAGAAGAATCCAATGGAGAAGGTCGGTTTTTTGGTGATCCTCGATGAATTATTTGGCTGATTCATGTATAGTTTGACATGGCATCGATCACGGATGCGTTGGCCAATATGGACGGTGACGAAGAGGTCCCTCAAATCAAGCTCGGAGATGCATCGTGCGCTGCTCCATTCACCTCGAAGCTCTCGCATGTCGCAGCTAGTGAGTCTCTTCCAACACTGCTACGCATTGACTCAACTTATTGCCTCAGTTTCCCATATCATCAGGCAAGGTCGCTGCACGCTGGTTGCAACCATCCAGATGTACAAGATCTTGGCGCTGAATTGTCTAATCACCGCATACAGCTTGAGTGTACAGTATCTGGACGGGATCAAGTTTGGTGACTACCAGGTGACTATCAGTGGCATGTTGATGTCGGTCTGCTTCTTGTGCATCTCCCGCGCACAGGTACGGTGTATGTGCCCTTTTTGACGTTTGGTTGACGTAGGTTGTGTTGTACAGCCCGTCGAGAAATTGTCGCGCGAACGGCCGCTGGGCAACATCTTTAACTTCTACGTGTTGTTGTCCGTCCTAGTCCAGTTTGCATTGCACATCGTGTCTCTGGTGTACATCACGAACTTGGCCCACTTTTATGAACCGTGAGTCTCCCGACTATAGTCCTACAACGTCGTGTTTTACAAGTTCCCGCAGACCGGGGGTCATCAACCTCGAAGCGAAATTCGAGCCGAGCCTCTTGAACACGGCCATCTACCTCTTGGGTCTCTCACAACAAGTCTCTACGTTTGCGATCAACTTCCAGGGCCGACCTTTCCGCGAAGGGATCCGCGAGAACTCCAAGCTGTACTGGGGCCTCGTCGGAGCAAGCGCGGTCGCATTCTCCGGTTCGACCGATTTCTTCCCCGAGCTGAATCGATGGCTCCAGATCGTGGAGATGGACACCATGGTACGTCTTTCCGCTCCGCCTCTCCCCTCTTGTCTCCGTCGACTGATTTTGTCGCTATGACGGCATTAGTTCAAGGTCAAGCTGACGAGCGTGATGATTGTCGATTTCGCGGGCTGTTGGGCGATTGAAATGTTGTGTAAATACTTGTTTGCGGATTTGGAACCTAAGCCGTTGGTCACGCGTGGACGGGAGCGGAGGGAGGCGAGGCGGATAGAGCAGGCGAGAAGGGCGGAGATATCCAAAGAGGAGAAGGGGGCAGAGATGTCCAAAGAGGAGAAGAAGACGCGGTAGAGAGTTTTAGGGTGGTACTTTCTGGTACGAAGGGACGGTTTGTCGAATAGACCCGTTGCATTGTTTATTGTACTTATGAGCCACCAATGCTGCGATACATGTGCTAACCTGGCGATAAGCGCCCGACACTCAGTGGGTCACTTCTCGCCGGTGAAAGACATGAAATGTGTACCAAGGTTTGATGCCTTTCTTTTGGGGCTCTGCCGATGGTCATAATATGGCAGGTCACCATGCGCGATGTGAAAGGTGATGACATTATATGGGTGAAATCCAAACAAATGTGAGGATATGGATATGAGACTGAGGTGAAAGGGTATCAAAGTACTTGGGACTATTTGCGGTATGAAGGTGTAAGAGAACGACTGGATCTACCTTTGCAAGTACTTACGCGGCAGACGAAAGAGATCCTCCGAGACCCGAATCTTCAAAGGCCCAGATGGATGAACGGAACCCATTCGACGAAGGGCGCGCCGCTATCTCGAAGACGCCCAACAGCCCTCTGCAGCGCTCGTGCAGCCTCCCGATAATCTGGCCTCGTTCCATTTCGAAACAGTTCCTCGTATACGTCCCTGGTGACACGCGGAGCAAGGCTATCTGCGATCGACCACATCGTACCAATGACTCCCCCGTAACCCGCAAATACCATTGCTGCTGCGATGTGGATAGCCTCATCCGGTAGACGCTCATCGCCCACTATCGTCTGAGATGCGGAGAGAAAGGCAAGGCCACCGCGGGGACGTGACAACGTCATAATGTCACTCAACTTCAAGCGGCGTTGATCAGCGAGACAGAGTCCGCTGTTAGTTGGATTTGCGGTATCCTGGATTCCGTGGCATGAGAAATGGACCCAGTCTGTTTCCTTCATCAGTCCAAGTAGTTCCTCGACTGTGCCGACAGAGAATTCCAGAAGGGTGGTGCACGCTGAAGGAGAATCCCTGATTACCGCCTTGATGTGATTCAGCTCGATGGCCACGCCGGGAAGCCGGGATAGACCCTCCGGGGGTGGTGGGCACACTGCAAGGAGGCGGAGATCACCCCTAGGTGCCACAGCGGAATTGGTTGACAGCGCAAGAACGCCGAGACTCGGCACGTATGAAGAAACGACGAAGTCTGATGTTTTGTGACCAGGTTGCGAACGCTGTGAGTCATAGAAACCAGCTGCATGGATAGGAAGAGACATGAAAGGGCCAGTCGGACACCAAAATATGCGTGACAGGTCCCTAGAGGTCTGTTCGGAATTGCGGATGGTTTAACTATGAATTCAAATTTGAACAGTATCACGTACTGAGAAAGCCAATGCGTCCAGCACTGGTTTGACGACGTCTTTCCAAAGGGGGGATAAAAGGGATTCCCAACCGACGCCATCCAATGGTACGCTTTCCGCCTCGCTTGCATGATCAAGGAAACCAGTCAGGGTGTTGCGGAGGTCAATGGATCGCTTCAAGATGAAATTAGGAAGTGGGACGTGAATTGCATGGTCTACGTCGGCAAGAACAATCAGCGCGTCGCAACGGCTTTTTGCAGCGTTCAGTATGACCACTGGTCCGGCGTGTGCTAAAGCACGGAGCTGAGAGAATTCTTTTTGGAGGAAAAATCGTTCGAAGCCTGGCATTCTTCGAATCTCTTGAATCAGTTTATCTCGTTCGACCGTAAGCGTACGGTGCCTGTCGGCCTCCTCTTCTAAGGATTCTGTCGCGCCTTGAGTCTGTCCGGAAAGCGTGGACAAAGGTCTTTCGTGAGTGGCATGGTCTAAAGCGGCAAATAGTCCCCGAAGTCTACGTGCATGATCTGGATGAACCGACGACAACTCTTCATAGGAGCTGCGAAGCTTAAAGACCTCTCCCCAAACAATTGAGCGTCCTTGCTCCAGCCACTCCACAGCGGTTTCTGGGAGTCCCAGTTCCAAGGCTGCAGCTGTCGCGTCGCACACCACGTCAGCACCTCGCACGAGTTCAGGGTGAGACTGTGTGTGAGAGAGGCCAATCCAAGCGAGTTGAGGAAGGAGGTTTACGGCAACAGAATATGCATGAAGGAGGGAGTGATGACGTATACGGCAAGCACATGCCACCCATTTTTGCGATGCATGAAATCGAACCGCAATGGATCCGGAAAAGTCGGTAGCGCCATGCGAATACAGGGAAATTGCATCCTCTAGGTCACGCAACCCTCCAAGGTGCTCGAAACGAATGACGAGGGAGTTGCCGAGATGAATAAGACGAGTGGGTTTTTGCGGGTGGCCATGAGGTGTGAGATCAACAGCATCCATCTGCCTCAAAATTGCGTCCTCGAGATCACTCAGCTGCCCGATGCGCTCGAAACGAGTGATGATGGAGCTGGCGAGATTGTTAAGACGGCTGGGCTTGTGAAGGTGGCCACGAGGGGTGAGGTCAATAGCATCCCTGAGTGTCGAAATCGCCTCTTCAAGGTCGCCGAGTTGCCCAAGGCGCTCGAAACGAGCTTTCAAGGTGTTGCCCAGGTTGGAAAGATAGGCGGGCTTGTGAGGGTGACCATGAGGGGCGAGGGAAATAGCTTCCCTATACTTCGAAATTGCATCATCAAGGTCGCTCAGTTCCCCGAGGTGTTGAAAACGGGTGATCACGGAGTTTCCAAAATTGTTCAGATGGATGGGCTTGTAAGGGTGATCACGAGGTGTGAGATCAACAGCTTGCCTTTGCCTCGAAATGGCGTCCTCCAGGTCGCTGAACTGGCCGAGGCGCTCGAAACGAGTGAGGAAGGAGTTGCCGAGGTTGTTGAGACAGGTAGGCTTGTAAGGGTGACCGTCAGGAGTGAGGTCAACAGCTTGCCTCTGCCTCGAAATGCCGTACTCCAGGTCATTGAGCCGGCCAAGGCACTTGAAACGAGTTCGGAAGGAGTTGCCGAGGTCGTTAAGACGGCTGGGCTTGTGAGGGTGACCGTCAGGAGTGAGGTCAACAGCTTGCCTCTGCATCGAAATGGCGTCCTCTAGGTCGTTGAGCTGGCCAAGGCGCTCGAAACGAGTGAGGAACGAGTTGCCGAGGTTGTTAAGAAGGCTGAGCTTGTGAGGGTGACCGTCAGGAGTGAGGTCAACAGCTTGCCTCTGCATCGAAATGCCATCCTCCAGGTCGTTGAGCTGGCCGAGGCGCTTGAAACGAGTGAGGAAGGTGTTGCCGAGGTCATTAAGACGGCTGGGCTTGTGAGGGTGACCGTCAGGAGTGAGGTTGACAGCTTGCCTCTGCCTCGAA
Source organism: Xanthoconium purpureum (assembly GCA_038090075.1). Taxonomy (NCBI): domain Eukaryota; kingdom Fungi; phylum Basidiomycota; class Agaricomycetes; order Boletales; family Boletaceae; genus Xanthoconium; species Xanthoconium purpureum. Next base: position 5,225 of record JBBPMA010000683.1, on the reverse strand, counting down.
ATGGCGTCCTCCAGGTCATTGAGCCGGCCGAGGCGCTCGAAACGAGTGAGGAAGGAGTTGCCGAGGTTGTTAAGGCGGCTGGGCTTGTGAGGGTGACCATCAGGAGTGAGGTCAACAGCTTCCCTCAGCCTCGAAATGGCGTCCTCCAGGTCGTTGAGCTGGCCGAGGCGCTCGAAACGAGTGAGGAAGGAGTTGCCGAGGCTGTTAAGATGGCTGTGCCTGTCAGGGTGACTGTCAGGAGTGAGGTCAACAGCTTCCCTCAGCCTCGAAATGGCGTCTTCCAGGTCGTTGAGCTGGCCGAGGCGCTCGGAACGAGTGAGGAAGGAGTTGCCGAGGCTGTTAAGGTGCATGGGCTTGTCAGGGTGACTGTCAGGAGTGAGGTCAACAGCTTCTCTCAGCCTCGAAATGGCGTCCTCCAGGTCACTGAGCTGGCCAAGGCGCCCGAAACGAATGAGGAAGGAGTTGCCGAGGTTGTTAAGAAGGCTGGGCTTGTCAGGATGACCGTCAGGAGTGACGTCAAAAGCATCTCCCAGCCTCGATGTCCCCTCATCCAGGTCTGCTTGATCCCCAAGGCGTCCAAAACGATAGAGTAGTGCCACACCCAGGTTCCCTAGCCCAGCGCGGTACCCATCGTCCCACGGCGAAGTGGACCTGCCCAATTCCTGCAAGACACTGACCGCCTGTTGCAAGTCCGCCAGATCACCAAACCGTTGGAAGCGGCGTAACAAACCGACACTTAAATTGTGCAGGTCCTCGTCCGTTAAGCGTGAAGCTGAGCCCTGTTCCACTAACAATTGGCCAATCCGTTCCGCGGGTCCCACTCTACGTCCGCTATGGAGTTTCAGCATGAACAGCGTGACTCGGTTTGCATGACCATCCGCCGAGCTGAGCTTCATCGCCTCATGCAGCAATACTTCAGCCTGTGCTCCAGCGGCCTCGTCTCTCAGCTTCTCGAATCGTGCAAAATACACTGCGGCCAGCCGAATTAACGTGGGAGGTCTGTCGGGGTGACCGATAGGACAGGCAAGGAGTGCATCGTGGTACAAACGAAGGGGGACTAGCAAATCTCCATCCTCCACCTGACAGAGGATGAACTTTGCCGTTGCCAGGTTCGACTGAGCTGCCGCACGACAAGGATGATTTGGTGGACAAACACGGAGCGCCCGCTCGAACTCTGTGACAGAATGCTCCAGATCCTGTTTCTCGCCGTGCTTTCGGTAACGCGAGAGAGCACTGTGGCCTTTGTTCGTCGCATTTTCTAGCTCGCCCTGGGAATCAGTTGTTGACTGTGGATGTACGACGATTGACAATGATGCCGTCCACGTAAATCACCCACTTACGGAATGAGGGTTGAGGAACCTCGGTGTTGATGGGTCACCACCCTTGCACTTTCGCGGTACGACAGTCACTAAAATGGATGAACATGGGGATACAACGCCCCCATCCCTCGGGAGAAAAGCGAATGCTATCATGGTGTAAGTGTCCAAAATCCATGGGCAAAACTTGCTGGCACTCACGAATTCCTGTTGCGCTGCAGTCCAACAGTTGCTCCATGGTAATTGTAAACTTTTGCAGCTGCTCCCCAGAACCCAACATGGGCTGGAATTCAAAGGATGCATAGACTTCAAGACGAACGGCGGCCGACAAAACTGACGGACTGTAAAGTGCGTCAGGACAATCCACGGCCGGAAAAAGGGGATCTTACATCGGGATTGGCCCGGTCCATTCGACGACATTGTGGTTTACTGACGAAGGCTTATTTTCGGTCCTCCCTTCAAGGCCGCTGTGATGTATCGCTGCGTAAAAGCCGGCAGGAATTCGTCTAAGGCCGAGAGCAACATCTATTGCTTTGATACCTAACTTGTCGTTAGCAACCTTTGAAAACCGTAGAGGCGCGAGTCTCATACCCGTGATCACCATTTCTTCGTTCTCATCCATGTACGTTGCCAAGCCCGGGGAAGGAGGCGCATGTCGAGGCGACTTCCCGAGTTCAGGCTCTTCCTTATTTTCAGGTGGCGTCTCGACACATTCTGGATAGGGGTCGGAAACGTCGGGTGTTCGTACGTTTTCCTGTTAGATGGGTCAGCCCGCAAACTAGTAACCAGGCCACGAAACACACTGTCACAAACAGGACACTAGACGGCACTATCTTCGATTCGAGCCTATTGCTTGTGCTGGTTTCCGAGTCAGCGATCTGAGTGGCAGAGTTTCCCATCGAAGTTGTACGGATCTGATCAGGTGCAGAAGGATGTTCTTGTGGGATTTCAAGTGCATGACTATCCAGGTCGAAGGACATAGCACAAACGAACATCGACTGACACGGGAGAAAGTCTTACCCTCTTTGAAGATACACGCTACCTGTGAAATTCGTGAACCATAAGCGACCAGATCAAAAAAACGCGAAGCCCAGAACACTCGCCGTTCTCCACAGTCATTCGGTAGTTTTTTGATATAATCTCTTGAAGGCATTCTTCACGCGAAAAGTCTGCAAGCTCGAGTGATCCCTACAATTTCAAGTTGCATCAAAGTGGAGATATGCGGAAGTAGCTGACGACAAACCATCTGAAGCATTTCAATCCATAAGCTATCATGTGTGATTGCAATCATCTGACGAGGCTCCTAATCAGAGGTATTAAACTCTCTGTCCCGCAGTAACTCCTGTGGTGACTCGGACCTTCTTCAGCATATATTGATTGATCAAGTCTCCGGGATGAAAAATCTGAATCGGTGGTTCATCAAAAGTTGCCCTGTAACAGTCGCTAATGGACAGACCTGGGACATTTCAGGCATACGATCGATCGTCATGCGTGCATCCACGTGCAGTCGGCCACGGTTTACCGATAAATCTTGATCCGCAAGGTTGTCCGTAGCGCCATCAGTATTAGGTGTCGTTGTGGACTTGTGTGTTGTACGACATAGAATGTGGATTATATTGCCCCAAAGTCCAGAAAACTTGCCCTGTTCAGTCTCCACAGAAACTGTTTTCCAGAATAGTATCTTGTTGATCGTGATTCTGAATCCACGAATGAAGACTGTTTGGTTAAGTCCATTAAGGTTCCTGCTGCGAACCGTTCCATCGAAATTGGGGTTCGGAAGAGGCCCAACACGTGACGTGAAACCATCCGTTCGATCCCAAAAATAAGCTCTCGCCGTGACATCATCTTGACGTATTTTCTCTACTCTGAATTTAACGGAACGTTGGTCTTGGTCTTGGGGGCCGTAATTTCTCTCCTCTGCCGCCGCAAGGGCCCATGAACGCGCTTTATGAAATCCGGTGATGAGGTAAAAAGAATCGTTATCGATGATGCGGCCAGCCCTCTGCGAATCAGTGGCACATTTGTACCAGTCAACTCCATGTCGAATCGCTTCGCCCAGAAACTTTCTGTGGTTTTGTAAATCCCAGCTTTGAGCGCCTTCTGGCAGAATGAGGACCGCGCCATCTTCCATGGATAGCCTAAAGTTGTAATCGGCCCTTCAATAACACCGAGGGTAAGCTTCTGAGTTCACTTCTGCTCACGGAAAAGTGGCATACCTTGATGGTGTTTGGTCGTAACCATCATCCTCGTGGCAGGATATCAGTTTTACGGAGGTGCTTGAGATAACTTCATGAGCGGACAATGCGTGGGGCTGAGGATCAAGGTCTCTTTCTTGATCTAGTACAACGCGGGTAAAGTTCTCTGGAACGAGCTCTGGATAGGGTTGCTCGTCGCGTGGTAGTGTGATGTTGAACCACACGTCAAAGCTACCGTTCTCGGGCGAGACAACGCCAACGTCGCCGATCTTCAACCCATGTCGCCGATAACTTGCCAGGAGCCCACTCCTGGGTTCTGGAATCCATAATGGGCATCCACGACCTCTGGGCAGACTTCTTGAGTACACTTGGTGGGGGGAAGCCATGTTGCGCTCTATCTCCTACACGCGCCCACAACCAAAACTGTTAACTGATTCCGAATTGCCCACCCTAAGCAACATGCGCCCAAAACATCACCTTCGCATCAACAGTCCCACATGTGACCAGCACTTTACTCAAATCGAAAGCCCAACCTGGCACCGTTTCTCGTTTTACTTCCGTCGCCCCACCTCTCTGAATCAGTGCGTGTGCGGATCCGAGTCCGCGACGAGTGAGAAAGCTCTAGAGCGTCCAAACAGTAGCCTGAGACTCGTACGCGCCACGATCTGAGGGAAGGATGGTGTCCTGCGGTTCGTCATGTCCAGCTACATCTTGTTGGACAGTGTGGCGCGTCAGTGGTTAAATAATGATCAAGTAACCCGGTTCGATTATTGTGCTGGATTCGGTGCTACTGGGAGAAGGGGACCAGAACACAGTCGAAGTTAAATGGCAAGCGCCCAGGGTTGTGGGCTGACCCATAAGTACTAAATCTGGTGACCAGCAGGACAACGTGAGCATATACAACATTAACAAGTCAACGTGCCTCTTGGCCTTGTGCTTCTATAAGCCGTGCACAATGGACAGTATGGAGTCGATGACCATTGAATGTACGTGTCAGTGATTTGCGAGCACCTATAAACTTGACCAGGACTGCCTGTCGTTTCTAGATGGCTCAAAAACGATTGAAACCCCCAGTCAACTTCCAATATACTCGGTCTCCTTTGCCGAGGATGGGAAACAGGTGTTGAGCGGGGGCGCTGAAAGGATGTTACGCAGGTGGCAAGTAGATTCCCGTGACCCACACGAAGTTGGCCAGGCAATTCGAGCTGAAGGGGCAGAGATCTTTGCTGTTGATCTATCGGCCGATGGAAAATGGTTGGCGTGCGGACTCAGGTGTGGGGAGTCGGGAAATGAAAGGGTGGGACAAGTCAGGGTATGGGATGCAGAGACTCACGAAAAGGTCCTCGACATCCAAGGCCACACCAACTCGGTATTCTCGATTCACATCACACCCGATTCGACGAAAATTGCAACTGGGTCTGCGGACAAGACTGCGTTCATCTGGAGTCTCACCACGAGCAAACGACTCGTCGGGCCGCTCAAGCATGAAGGTATCGTGGTGGCAGTGCGGTTCTCTCCAACTGGTGACCGCATTGCAACCGCGACGGCAAAGAATCCAGATGCAAAGTCGATCCGCATCTACAACAGCGACGATGGACGGCGACTGCTGGACATCCCCTTCTCGGTCAATAGACACGTGTCGTCTTCGCTCGCCTGGTCTGCTGACGGCCATCAGCTTTTTGCTGTCTCGTACAGCGAAGTCAAGTGTTTTGAC
>JBBPMA010000682.1:0-18816 GCA_038090075.1 Xanthoconium purpureum | reverse complement strand
ACAGTACGTTATTTCTCTGTTTCATTGTGTGCAAATTTTACTGGATCTTGATTTATAGCTGCGAAAGGCATTACACACTTGGCTCTCTGCCGTTTTGGTCTTGCTGTTCCAAAGGCAGGCCGTGTGTTCGACTCTGGCCAATGGGAACTGGATGTTAAAGCCTTGGAGGAGCCTGAGTTCAAGAGCAAACACAAAAAAGTTGTAGGTCTTCTGAATAGTTCCAAAGAACATGGTAGCTTCGATGCTATCCAATTCTTGGCTGGCTCCAAGACGTGTCAAGTTCTTGTCGAAACACTCTTCCTCAAACCTAGGCTAGTTGTGGTTAACAACCCAAGAAAACGCCCTTTCAGTGTTTGGAATTCTGATGATAACATTGTCACTTCGTCTTCAGCATCCACTAAACGTTTGAGAGTGGTCCGATGAAAGGTTGGTGTGGCATGTCTGACAGGTTGACTGGCATGTTTATATAGTTGGTGACATTTGCATAATGTACAGATGACCTCCACCGCTTAACCCAGATTTAAGCAAGTGCATACCCATCGTTCTAGATCTCTATGGCTGGGGTGGCTCATTGTCTGATGCCACGACATTAAGAAACATGCTGCCCACTTTGAAGATCACAAGACAGCGTTCGAAGAAGGTGGCAGAAATGATGATGCCATCGCGGACGAGGACGAAAATGGTGGGGAATTGTTCAAGGAGATGGACCAAGGAAGCTCGAAGGTTTGACTGACTCGGAAGCATGACCAGCTGATGCCAGACTCTGGGCTATGGCATGCTGAACTCTGAGCAACAGCGTCATTTTTATTCAACAGTTTTGAAGGCGTACACAGGCTTTGTACGTCGATAACCGTTTGAACTATAGCGACTAACTCTGTACTTGGATATCGATACATGCAGAGCAGTGGCCGTGGGGGTCACCATATTCATGAGATCAGCGTTCTACTCTCGATTTACCGACATAGGAACGCCAGGGTTCCCATCTTCTACCTCATTTTGCCAGGGGACTTGGCGGCAAGGCCATTTTCAAAATGACTTGCAGCTCTACCGTATCGACAAATGAATCCTCTTTCTATTGGTTATACATCGCATACTATAAACTACGTTTATTTGCCACATGACGTTAGGAACCTTTGAGGTAAGCTGCGCCATCAATCCTCTACTGGATTGCAATGCGCTACCTCGTCCTTCAATATAAAAGCTAGTCTTGGACTGTGTACAGCGGAATACTTCTTTCCTTGATTCTTCTCCCTGAGTTTCAGCGTCGCCATCACCGGTCACATCGCCGACCATTTGCACAGGATAGCTGACTCTGTCTACGCTACCGCGCCTTTCGACCATGCGAAGGCGGACGTCATTTTACGCTCATCTGATAATGTTGATTTCCGCGTCTTCAAGTTGTTCCTCTCCCTCGCCTCTCCGTTCTTCAAAACCCTCTTCGAGATCCCCAGCCTGCTGGGGTAGGTGAAGAATAGGAGGTCAAGGATGGTCTTTTGGTTGTTCCCGTGACAGAGGACAGTAAGACCCTCGACGCTCTCCTCCATTTTTGTTACCCATGCACTTTGACGGACGACCCTAACCTGGAGGTGCTCAAGGATGCTGTGGACGTCCTCGAAGCAGCGAGGAAGTATTCCCTAGACTCTATTGAAAAGAAGGCATGCCAAGCAATTACAAACCCTCAAATTCTCGGGGCAGAGCCCTTGCAGTGTTTTGGTTTGGATTTTCATAAACATCGATAAGACGCGTTGGCCACTGCTACCTTACCATGGTTCCAAAGGGAAGTGGGAAAACTTGCCATAGCGATGCTCCCGAATAGAGTACCCGTTGCCCTCGCAAGAGTCGGATACTGGCATGGTCGGGCGGTCCCGTTGGAAGGCAATAGAGATGTCATTAGGTTTCAAACTAGGGAGTTCGAATGTCGCAGATACGGCATTGGCGTCTTTCAATTCTATCACACCCATTCTGCAGGAGTGTATTTAGTAACTAGAATGTTGCGAATCAAAAGAATGCTCTTACCTTGGATGGAATGAATCGAAGAGTTGTGGAGCATCTATGATAGCGCTGAGCACTCTGACACATGTGTTAAACACGTCATCTAAGAGACGGTCAAAGTGGGAGAAAGGGTTGTAGTGGAAACGAATTAAGGAGGCCGTTTCCGAGAGTGATGAAGAGAGCTGTTCGAGGAAGAGTGACCGACGCTTTTTTGATTGAGGGGATTGTGAGGATAGCTGTCCTCGTGCCGGGAATTTATATGATCTGACCGTCCAGACTGTAGATGCGTGCCAGAAATGTGAGGCATCTCCTAGTAAAGAGTACCAGCCAATTCGGTGCTCGCAGTGGGTGTCTATTGTAGTTCCCGTTTTGGTGTATTGTACCAACTAAACATAGTAAGCCAGATCGTCGAGATGTTTGGCAATGCGTCCAACCCACCTCACACACGAAGTGGTGGTTTGATCGGTCTCGCCGCGACTACTGTCGCACCTCTCGATCTTCATGGCACTTGTATATACGAGATAGATCAGGTCGACCTCGCCTGCAACGACTCCATGATAGTGGTCACACATCCCACTGGGGACATCCGCCGTCTTGCTTGGGTCCTAAGAAGTCCGCCGTTTCGGATTCCTTAGAAGCATTTTCGCTAGAAATGCAAGAAAAAAGATAGGTATATGTTTGCTTTGACTCTGCTAGCTGAGCGAGTGCCACTTCGAGTCTTTGACTCGTTGCACACGCCACACATTGACATAGGCTGTCCTGTGCCACTAACTTCGACTGCAGAAAACAAGAATATGGCATATTCCGCGGTGCGACTAGTTGTAGCAGGCAACGTTGACAAAAGAAACGGGAACACAGAAACACAACAACATACCTGAGCGCGACAAGGGCACCCAACGTTCACTCCGCTGTCGTTCCTGAAAAACAAAGCTGTCACGGTGACACCCGGAGACCTAATCTCCGCCTGTCTGATGATTTCGTACAATCACAGACTGTGAGGGTGGTGGACGGACCTTGGTCGCTGCATCAGAATGTGCGATGTTGGCAAGAAGATAGGGAGAGGGGCAGGTGTCTAATCCAAGGGGCGCAGCGATCTTGAGCGTGGGTACAGGATTTCGGACGTTGTTGGGCACGTAATTGACGTCCGTCCAACCAGCGTAGGAAAGAACGACTGTGTATGTCGGTGTCACATACCGTACACTGTTGTCAGCGCTCCGGACCCCTACCATCGACAGAGAACACTCACATCGCCACTGCTGAGGGAACTGCCAGCGAACGCGTATACGAAATTTACTTCCGGATTGGTAATATGGGTTTTGCCTAGTACTACCCAGCCGGTTATTGCGACAAAAATAACAATCAAAATCTTAAGCGTCGATAGTAAATGGAACTGAATGTTGTGTTGTTAGATGCCATAAGAAACAAAAAGAATGGTTACATCGCACGTCCATGATATACACCGTGATTCGCAGCATAAATCCATGAAGAAGCATAGTAAAAACGATTACTTAAGAGTTGTCTGAATGGATGATCATCTGGAAAAGAGTTGGCAGAAATGAACCCCCAAGTGCGATACCTCGCTTGGGCCAAGTCGATGCAACCTTGCCTGCAGAAACGAGGATACTACCGTTACATTGAGGTAAAAGCGACGCAGGGGATTCAACCACGAGGCGCTCGCTTGCTTGCAAAGACCTACCGTCCCAGTCAGAGTCAATTAGACACGACCACACTGATATCCAAGACCACATACGATACACTCACTTGACGAGAATGCAAGCAGGATCGCATTCACGAGCGAACACCACCGTAGCGAGACACTTCGGTCTCATATAAGTCGCCTCCAGGTAGTCACGTGTACGCTAGTATATCTACGCGACACACCGTAGATATACAGCAGTAGTCCCCTGTCCACGTACCGCGTAGTTGCCCCAACAGAGCTCGGTCCAGTTCGCTCGTGCCCGCTCGTCAGTGTTCCCGCCGTTGGCCACGGCAGGCTTCCACATGCGCTGACAGCCTGAATCCGGAGCTTGATTTTGAGCAACGGCTGGATGCTGCTGGTGTTATTCTTGTCGGTACGAGTTTCCTTGTTGCACAATACGATGTACAAGAGGTTTCAGTAGTAGAAAGAGTGTGCTCGATGTAACATTGAGTTCGGGCACGACAACGCACTACGGCTAAATTTCCCTTTCAAGTTGCACCCCAGCAAACAAAACGCGCGACCGCCATTATTATTGCAAACAGCTGTGATCGTATTTATTTATTTATTTCGCCGATATACATAGGCCGGTGTCAAATGCATGCCACATGAGTTGTTGGAACGACCTGTAACTACGTGGCTTATTTTCACACATTCTATTCAGCCTCAAAATCCGGTGCAAGTCGCACAGGAAGGAAAATCAAAGCGAAAAGAAACAGCGAAATTAATGGAAAAGCTATGAGAGTGATTGGATATCCACTACATCATCCTGATCACTGCAACGTCGCAGCGACATTGTGTGCTGGCTGTGCGTGCCTCGTGTAACACCAGGACGACGGGGTGCTGCGACCCTCGTAATATTTTCCGCGTCGTCCCCCATTTGAACGTCGTCCCTTTGTACAGGTTTACTACATTCTGCAAAAACTTCAAGTGTAAAAAATAAGGCGAGGGATTGGGCCAAAAAGAAGTACCCACTTGTTCGTTTACTGGGGCTCTTCGAGTTTCCGGTGCTCGTCGCATTGGAACACTTGCGCTTGCGACCGGCCAGGGGCGTCACGAAACTAAACGGGGTGGGTGGAATGGCCGCATCTAGTACGTTTTTCAATCACGTCAGTTGCGGCTCGAAGTGAAGTCCGCTTTTCAAGACATACCACCGTTCAGAGATTGTGGTTGTGAAAGCGCCATTGTCGGAGAGGCAGGTCGACGGGGGGATGGTAAAGGATCAGCAGGGTGCTGAGGCGATTCAAAAGTTTGGGGGGCAACGGTCGATCGAGAATTTGATGTTGTTGAATGAGATAGCGATCCTGCGTGATCAGCTGTTGTCGCAGGGGAGTATGAGCGGCGAGAGTGCTGGTTGCGACTTTCTTACCCTTTTTTTCCCCCTCATCCTCATCCTCACGGTTGACTTGTATTTCACTGCCGCCACCTCCCTTGTCTCCGCTAACTGTTTGGTCTCGGAAGCCTAAAACGGAGGCAAAGGTTAGGAGGACCCTCAATTGTGACAATGTTTACCTGATCCCGAGTCTGATACCCTGGAGGTAGCTGCAGCCCCGACATCCTGGCTTCGATGCTTGTCGGTCTCTTTGTCCAACACCACTTTATCTGCCCGCGGAAGAAGGCGGAATCACTTACAGGACCCTAGCATCCGCTTAGACCCAGAGGCAGTACCCTTTGCTCCTGATAAAGCAAAATCGACTTCTAAATGCTCTTTGGCCGGAATATCCATGTCCATATCAAAGACAGCATCAACATTTGATGTGCGCTGGAGGTATGCACTGACGGACATCGCCTGTCGGCGTGCGACATTATCAGCCGGAATGTCGCGATATGGTAGCTTAGGCAACGTACCTTTACTAGCTGCTCGATGAGTTTTTGAATTTGAGGGCGTACAGGCGGTCGCTCCATATATTCCCTGTCTCGCAAGACCGTATTGACTGCCCATGCAGTTGGCGAGTCCTCGATTGCACTGACAAACTTCTGGACCTCCTGTCGCTGGTCGTCTCGCAACGCTTTCATGTGAGACACTCCAATCTCGTCTTCTAGGTTAAAGGATGTCATTCCCGTAGCATCCACATCATACGAAAGCCGATCCGCCCAGATAAACTTGTCTTGCGCCTGCCCGGCCGCTTTCTGCGTCAAGGTGGTTTGGCGGTGAGTCTTTGCTGGTTTTACGCGATATGGTTGTGTCGCCTCTTCAATCCGAAGTCGGAGGAAGGCGGCAGAGCTGTCGGGCGAATTGAGGAGTGCACGACGGTACGTATTGACTATCGCCTGCTCGAGGATACAAAGCTGTGCAAGCGTCGTCGCAAAACGATGGCGTGATGGGCCGACTTCCTTCCCCCATTCAAAAGTATGGTGCTCGATGAGGCCTGATCCCCGGAAGGGTTGATGGGTGGCGTCGCTTTTGACTTTTGACAAACGCACCCACGTCTCGTTCATTGGGGGTACCGGATTTGTGATGGTCTTCAGCTTCGATCCGCCATTAATACATGATGTGACAGCCTGCAGCTCTTGTCGTAGTTGCGCAACTTGCTCGTCCGGTAGCTTCTCATCCATCTTCGCTTTCTCCGCTCCCCCTTGCGCACCATCGGCATCGCGTCCTTCCTTGTCAGATGTAGTAATGTCGTCAGGTCGCTCAGAAGATGTCGCATTTCCTTCTTCGCCTTGTGACGCTGTCCCCTTCGAATGACCAGCCGTCTTGCGACCCGCAAAGTGTGCCTGAAGTGCTTTGTTGTCGGCTGGTCGAGTGGGCATCTCAGATATCATCATGTCGGATTCAAGGCGCAGAAGGGCAGGATATTCAGTGAAGAACACGTTCACGACCTTCACATTATCAGCACGTCATATCAAGGTTTATCACTTCTGACTCACCGCGTCCAATGTTTTAATGCGCTCCAGTGATGTAAACGATGGGTGACCCATCACCGCCCTCATCATCTCTGCCGACGCAGACCGTGTATTCCAATGGTTTCCATGAGCCTTGACCATGTATACGAATGGAGAAAACCAACTAGAGATCTGATGCGGAAAGCACAGATCAGTCACATGTGGAAAAACATATCGAGAAACTACCTCGAGCACAGCTTTCTCGACGCCACGGAAGTGTTGTTCAAGTCGTTCCAGCACAGATCGACACATAAAGGGGAAGTAAGTATAGTTTTCCAGTTCATCTTGGACCTCCGATGCATTCAGGATGACCGCAATTTTTGCTGGGCATGTACTGAGTGCTGCGAGCACGTCTGCGGGCAGACTCGTAGCGAGGCCATCGTCGACAATCCTCTGGACCGTTTCCTTCACTGCGTTAGGCAACGTGAACTGATACGATTCCCAAGCGCTTGACCATGCAGAGCTCTCTGGGAGGGCGAAAATGCTGAGTGAGCCAAGATGGTCTTGAAAGGTGCTGTCTATAACTTCGCGAATTGGTCGAAGTATGGCAGAGGGAATGGGGGTGGCTTCGGCAAGCTTCTCATAGACTTCTTGGAATTTTTTAGGCGTCCGTTTCCTTGAAAGCTTCTTCCAGTCCTCCCAAGTAAAGTTCAAAGTATTGAAGCAGCGTTGGAGTCTCTCCTCCATGCGTCGGCACACGTGGCTCAAGATCTGGTCAACCACAGGGTCAATCAGCTATTGCGCTGATCGAATAGAAAATTCTCACCCCGGCATATGACGTTTGCATCGTACTGTGGAATTTAGCGAGCGATAGTAGTTTCGAAGGTAGATAGTGCTCGTAGGCCGATGTCAAAAGTCCGACTACTTCGAACCCATACTGTTGAGAGAGAATGTCGTAGTGTTTTACAGCGTTGCCTTGATTGAAGTCCGGTTTCGATTGAGCGATATCGACCCATGTACGCTGCTCTGCAACCGCCTCCTTGTAGCGCTGCACCAGTCCCTCCTCCCCAGACTCGGAATATACGAAATTCGTCTCGTTACGCGCAAGACGATGAAGAAGTGAATCATCGAGTTTGTCTAGGGAACTGGGTCTGCATCGTAAAAATGAAACAATGAAATACTTACCTTCGTCAAACAGGGTAACAATCCATTCCCCACCGCACGCCAGCAAGTTTAGCATTGACTGGAGCTGTGGCTTGAGTCGCTCGTTGTGAGCCCACACGTCGATGTCGACATCCTCCACGTCCGCACTCCGTTTTTTGATTATGGATATTTCATGTTCTAGCTCCCTCATATGCGCCTGCTGGGTCTCAATCCACAGCTTCATCGCTGCAACCCGATGCTGACCACCAGCGGCCTTGACTCCATTTTGGTTTTCAGCAGAACCGCCAAAACGTACGATTGGAAGCTCCTCCCGAACGTGTGTAGGAGCCTTCACAAATGCATCCTGGATGACTTCTGTTGCCTTCACGACGAGCGGGATGGCATGAGCTGGGTTGAAACGGTCCATCCCATTGAGCAGAAATGAGTTGCGCATTAACGTTGCCTTGTTGTGATTTACTTGTCGTTCATTCCACTGACGCCAGCGAATTTGGTCGAAGTTCTCGACGAAGTCAAAACGAGCGTATCCAATTAGGGCCTCCTTGATCGCCGTAGTCATCTTCTCATTAAGTTTCACCTTGTCGTCGACCGACCCACCGGTCGAGACCACGCTCGTATCCAGCGATAACATGTCATTGGTTTTTTTCCCTTGCTGTTTGCGGTGGTCCATTTCACATAGACGTGAATAACGAACACTGCACTGCGCACCTTCATCGACCTTGGTCTCGTTTGCCGCTTGGGGGGCATTTTGCTGTAGATGGGTCGAAACAATCGGTGATGCCAGAATTAGCGGGAATGTAAACTGGGCAAGTACTGTGCTCTCACGGATCAAAAAACCCACCTAGGTTTCCCAGGACGTAACCGTTATATAGGGCAACGCCGGATGCTGTCACCCGCCTATTTTCCCAACACCAGCAATAAATATTGCCCCAAAATCGTTAAACCCCGGACTGTCCCCCACCACCCCTCCGCTACCGGGCCGGGAGGGCACGTGCCCCGCGCCAGGGAGTTCCTGAGGCAACACTGTGGCGAAGCGACGCTGCTGTGCAGCTTCCCACGCCTATTCTCCATCGACCTCCACTGCCGCCAACGTCGCTGGTGACGTTCCCGCCCCATTCCCGCCACCCCGCCGCTCAACGTTCGGACGGCGTCCACTCCCGAGGTTGTGGACAACGTTGCTACCTCGCGTCTGTGCAGCATTCCCCCTCAACGTCGTCGGCAAGGTTGCTGCCTCATTCCCACCACCCCATCGCCCGACGATCGGGTCACATCCATCCTCGATGTTGCTGGTGACGTTCATCAGCAAAAAGGTCAAAAACTAACAAGTGCTTGCAAGGTTCCCACGGCCTTGTAAGTGCTACCAAGGTTAATCCCAGGCCTACGGTCGTCATGCAAGGCCTTGCAAAGTCATCTTAGGCTACAACCACGCCAGAGGCTACAGATAGGCGTGGGCAAGGTCGTCCTCCCCTTCCCAGTCGACATTCTCGCCGTCCTCCGCACTCAACGCATCCTGCCCGAGGTGACTGTCTTCCCATTCCTCGTCATCTTCCTCGACCTGATCCAATCCTGAATAGCCAAATTCGTCCATCTCATCCAGGAGTTCTTCGTCCACCAGTGCCATGGAGTTCCTTTCCAACTCTGGTTCATCATCGCCATCGCTTTCCTCATCCCTGTCGATCTCCTCGTCGCCGTTGCTCTCGTCGTCATCAATTCCATCGCTCTCCTCATTTCCAACGTCTTCCATCTCACCATCATCTGCATCACGGGCCCCGCTGCGCATCTCTACATCGCTTTCGTTGTCATATTCCCAACTTCGTTCGCTTTCCAGTTCAAACGGAACCTTGTCAAGCTTGTCGCGGTCGTCAAGGAAGCAGTCGGTTTCCTCCTGTGTTGACTTGTGGCCGACACCGCCGCCACGATATCGCATAAACATGTCTTGACACCATTTGTAGGCAGCGTTTCTGTATGGTATATACAAGTTACCTCGTCAATGTTAGGGCACCAACGTCGACATAGGCACCCCAACGATGCTGTTCGAGTGCCCTTGTCGACATTCGTGCCATATCGGACCTGTTCCCATCCACCACCGCCCCCCAACCGCGTTGATTCGAGCCCGAACACTCGTCGTCCGCGTCCACCGTGTCTATTCGAGCACAATCGCTCGTCTCCCACCTCCATCATCTCAAATCGAGCCTGAACGCTCACTTCCCGCCTCCACCGTGTCCATTCAAGCGCAATAGCTCATCTCCCACCTCCAACGTATCGATTCAAGCCCGAACGCCCGTCTCCCACTTCCACTGTCTCGATTCGAGCCTGAGCGCTTATTTCCCATCTTGACCATGTTTAGTCGAGCTCGGTCGCTCGTCTTCCGCCTCCGCTGTCTCAAATCAAGCCCGAATGCTCATCTCCCACATCCACCGTGTCCATTCAAGCCCGAATGCTCGTTTCTTATCTCGACCGTGTCTATTTGGGCTCAGTCGCTCGTCTCCCACCTCGATCATCTCGTTCCCTGGACCCACCGTGTTCATTTGGGCGCAACCCCTCGTTTTTTCGCCACCAGTGCTCGCTTCCCGGCCCCACTGCATTCATTCAAGCGTAAACGCACATCCGCCCACCTTGACATGTCAATTCAAAGTACGACTGCTCTCTCCCACCTGGCGACATCGATGCTACGGTGACAACATGACGAGGACGAGGACAACGTGACGACAAGGTTGCCCTCGCCCGCCCCCCACCTCGCAGCAACGGCGATGGACCTGGCTGGAGATTAGCACGGGTATGAGTAGCCCGCCGCGGGTCATGGGTACGGGTACTCTCTCTCCCTTCCGTGCCCACTTCGTTCGCGCCTACCTCTTTGCCTGCCACCTAGTTCGCTCCCCCACCCCGTCCATTTGCGCCAACCCTGCCCGCTCGCGACGACAGCGTGAGGTACGTAGCAGCCGGGTTCACGGGTACGGCTCGCTTTCGTGCCTCCAATCGCGCTTGACAGCTCCCGTTGCCTTCCGGTCGCCCTCTGGGCCTCCTGGCCCTCTAACTCAACGTCGCATGTTCGTTTCGACGACGCGCTCGTTTCCCTCGCATACATGATCTATCACAAATCTTTCCTCTCCCCACCATGTCGTCCAGATCACCCGAGCCCTGTAAAACCAGTTCGTCCACAAACAGTGTCCAACCGGACATTCAACAATCATACGAATGGTGTGTACATGTGCATATATGCATGATTATTGACAAGACAGCCACTATTAACCTCAGATAGCCCCATCAAAGCAGAACCCAGCACGCGAATGGCTTCTAAATTCCAGTACGTCTTTTCTTCTGATGTAAATAATTTGCTAACCCAGCCTTGAGTGATCATCTCTACACTCGCCAGCATCGCATAACGCTTCATTCAAAAATGTTGCTTTCCCTCTCTGCTCTCAAAGTTGCCACATTGCATCGCATCGCCTGTGCTCGTATTACCTCTTGTTGCATCCTTCAAGTTCACGTTCTCGGACATTGCCTTTCATCACTTGACGTGCTCTGTTCTCCTGTCACCGCACTGCTTCCTTGGACTCACATTTATCATTTTCATCTTGGACGTTTAGCTATGGTGACTGTGTTTTTGGTACATTATGTGTTGGTGTACACTGTAGCTAATGTGGATCGGCCTGCATGGGCTAATATCATCTCATATGACCTGGCAAGTTCGAGTATTACCTGGTGTGATCTAGCAAGGTTAGGGTAGCCTAGATTGGCCTTGCAAGGTCAAGTGAGAGTGTCGTGATCCGGCCTGCCTTGCAAGGCCTTGCAAGCTCGGAGTGTTTCCCTGCAAGGCCTGGCGAGACCTAGCAAGACCCTGTAAGGCCTTGCAAGGTTTTGACCTTTTTGCTGAGGTTGCTGCCTCATTCCGACCGCTGTGCTGGGCCCACTCTCGACGTTGCGGCCTCACTCCCATCGTTCCGCGCGCCCCTATGTCTCTACAGCGTCCACCCTCGACGCTGCCGCCTCGTTCCTACCACCTGACGCCCGATGTTTGGGTAACATCCACCCTCGTATTCCTGACGTGCGCTGAGCGTTCCTGTTGTCCCCGTCGTTCATTCTCGCCCGCAAATCCTGCGGTTATTTTTTCTTGTCGTCCATTCCTGCCATAACCAACGAATATGCGATAGTACGTACACGATGCGACGGGTCGGCCAACATTTAAGGGTCTCGACGGCATCTGCTTTCAACGGGCAATGGAACGCAAGGAATTCGACGAAGGTGAGGTTACTCTCAACTTCTTCTCGATGGAGCAGCGAGCTTGTTTATCTACAAAACGCGTTCAGCTCATGAGACCAAGCGCGCCGGGATAGGTGTACCTTGTCGGTAGACATCGAATCCATCTCCTTCGTACCCAGGGCAAGTACACGGCTACCCCGTCTTGTATACCATTTGAAAGTTTCATCATACCATTCGGGTACGTGTGCAAGCATACCCTTTATCGTCTCAGGAGCGCCATTGACAGCTACAAGTGCTTTTCCTGAAGGAAGAGTAGACACAGTGGACATGCGCTTGAGGGCGGAAGAGAATTGGAAACGACGGCGGGTATAGATTCGCGATGCATTGAGGGTCTTGCTCGATGCTGGAGCAACTGAGTCGCTTGTATCCACTGAGTCAGGGTTGATGTACGCGTAGTGTCATGCTAAGACGCAGACCTTGCGAAACTTGCCACTCAAGCGCTTCAGGCGTCGTTGTTTCTATGGGGTCTCCGACGATCACACCGTCGTCCAAGTGAACCAGTGCGTGCGCGGCAGCAAGACGGTGTATGGCCTGCTTGCCAGAGTCTTTGAGATCGATAAGCCTCAACTTGTCAAAGTCGCTGCCAATTGGCGTCAGCGCAGTACATCAATGATCATGCGAAACCTTACTCGACGCCTGCAACACCTTCAAGGACCGGATTTTCGACGGTGATAGTACCCGTCTTATCAAAGCAGCACACATCGACCCTGCCTGCGAAAGGAATGCGGAACGACTCCGTGCAGAAGATAGCTATGGATTTGTTGGTTCGCATTCGGTTTGTAAAGGGATTGACGTACCAAACTTGGACAGCGCTACGAGCGAGGTATTGACGGCAAGTGAGTTCCATCGGTAACTCTGGTGGTACGACATCTGTGATAATCAAGACGCAGTCGAGTAGCAACTTGGGCTTCTTCAGGTCTCTCTCAATACCTGTTTGGCCAAGACGTAAGCATCGACACGAATCGTGAGTTGGATGATGGAGTACCTTTGATCCAAACATACTAGCTCGCAGCAATGGCGAAGATGAGCAAGAACCCAGTGAACAAGAAAGACTCTGAATTGTTTGCAGAAACCCGCTCAGTGGAAAAGATCATCGTCCGAACCAGCCGTCCTTGCGCTGTACCAAAGCCAGTACATAACACGACACCCAGATATCCGCCATCTGGAGTTCCTGCCGGGGTCTGTCCTTGGCCTAGTATCATGAGAATCAGACGTAGTAGTCAACCACAGTGGGCTAGCTTGTGGGGTTAGCTTGTAGCACCTTTGTCCTGCTAAACAAGACCTCGTTCTTGTGCGCGCCATCGACATCGATTTTGTCCGAGGTGTCCAAGAGCTGGATGGACTCCTTGAGAAGTGGCGTCGATTCGCCAGACAACATGGCTTCGTTGACGATACATGTGCCATGGACCAAGAGGATCTCTGCAGGGACAACGGTCTCCGATTGTAAACGAGCTGGATGAACCGCGGTTGAATACCAAACGCTAGAAAATGACAAAGCACACTAACCAACCGAAACTACGTCTCCTGGGAGAAGTTCATCCGTCTGCAAAGACATCCACTTGGAGTCACGGAGACACCGGATTGGGTACAGAGCAACGGACATGGTTCTGAATTCCGCCAGTGTTTTAAGCCGCTACAGATTGCCTGTGAGTCCGAATCAAGGAGGGCGGCTCAGTCGATGCACCTGCCATACCACAGTACACTTGAACATGACAAGCATGGAGAGCGTAAAGATAGTGTAATACCAGTACTCATCCAGGCACCATAATGCAACGCAAGAGACCTAGAAGACGAAGGAGGGCGCGGTTGCGTGTTCGCCAAAGAGTTCAACGAAAGAGGGGATCGGGATATTAAATTCGTTCTTCCCTCCAAGGATTCGAGGGGCTCTGTTGCTTTTGTCGCGAGGCCAGGGGTGCGAGAAAGTTGGAAAGTGGAGGACGGCTGGTGCATGGATATGGGAGGTGGGTGAATATGACGGGCGATGACTTTGCCACGACATATGTATCTCGCTGGTAGTTGAAGGTATATGACATGAGTTGAGAGGGGACCCTTTTGGCCAAAGGTATAATTTCACCCCGACCACGATGTTGATGGGGGACTAGACAGATGCAGTTGGCGTTGTCGATTGAGGAAGCCTTTGAGAGGTGTCGAGTGAGGTAAACTACAGAAACAAGAGCGGAGTCGTACCTTGCGCGTGGTTATCCAAGCCTTTGCGCTGGCGCTCCAACGTGTTACGAAGAAGCCAAGAGCATGACTTGCGCCAAGGGAGACGCAAGCGAGAAAAGTCCATTCCTCGCTCTTTATACCTTACATAGTATGCATAAGCAAACAAGGGATAGAGCGAAAGAAATGGGAGCGCATAGAGGTGTGTGTACCACGGAAGGGCGACGTGTAGATTCGCTCTAGAGACTTCGGGGGACTCTACGTGCACAGATGCCCTGATAGCGACGAAGTTGAATGAAAGGCATGTATGACGGACGGTGACTTACATGGCGTGTTCACCAGCGGTGTCGTGTCGTGGAACTCGATTCGACGCCAACACCACCAAAGATTGCTGGCGTCGAGAGACGGATCGACAAGTACCGCTGCGGCGAATGCAACGGATGAAGTGCTTTGCTCACCGTGGAGTTGGAAAGACGAGCTCCCACCTGCAACTCGAGAATCTTGGATGCTAGGCTTGCTTAGTCATCACCGGCTAACATCCTGACCAAGCGTTGCTCTGCCTTAGGCCATGCTATACTGGCATAGACACACGAGCAATCAATCCGAGGATAGTCTTCAAATTTCCGAGGAGCTGAAGAGTTGTAGTTCTCTTGTTTTGCGTGTTATCGGCCAGCTGGCAGTCCAGAGATTGCCACATTGATTTGTGTGACTGTGTTTATCCTTTGTTCGTCCTTACTTTACTGTCCTTTTCAGGAAGGTTGGCCGTGTGGGAAATCTGCCAAAAGAAAACAAAACCACAACTTCGGGTTGTGGATAACACCTCAATGCCTGCGCAGAATCCATCAGTATTGATGCCATTCAACCCAGAATGAGCAGAGTAATGTATCCCAAGCCATCCAGTAGTAAAATAAGCATTTTTCATGAGCCTGAGCCCGATGGCATATAAAACTGGAAAGTAAAATTTTGATATTTACATACTTCTTCGGACCTCTCGAGGCCTCTTCTTCTGGGGTTTCCAGATCAAATGGTGTTATTTCCGAGAGATTCCGACTGAGCGTTGAGGAGATATGGTCGAGCAGGGAACTGAGGGCTTTCTTACATAATTTTCCTGCGCCGCCAGCCTTCCTGAAAGGGACGGTAAGTACTCCGCAGCCAACACTGGCACCGTACAGTTAGCGTTGAGCAAGTCCCAATCATGAAACTTGACGACCTCCTTGGCTATCGTCCAAACTGCAAAGGATCTTTGAAATGGTGGAAAACAGGTTGCATCTGACCTTCTCGATTTCGCCACACTTGGTAGCAGTGGCATCATAGGCTTGCCTTTTATGGTTGGACCAGAGTCTCTTCCTAGCTGACCTTTAGATGAGCTACAGTACGTGATTGACCGCAGTGCAAAGCAATAGTAAAACAACAGCGAGATAGTAAAGTGACAACATACAACTAGACAGTGTAAGTGATAGAACCCAATATTGCACACGTCACAATACCTCCACGACTTCGGTGCAGATATCCCTGGCGAAGTTCATCTGACAATCCAATCCCGGAACGATGATCTCACGCCCGGTAGCAATTTGCTTGAACTCGCCACTGAGTTGTTGCTGGAGCAGCAGCGCATGAAATGGCTGCTGCAGACGTATGGCTAGTCGCAACGCAAGGGTGTAATCATCGATTGCGGCAACGGTGACAGCCTACGATGACGAAGTAGACGTAGATCCGGCCTCGGATTCCAGATCAGAGTCGTTCTCATGATTTTCGTCCGCTGTACTGGCCCAAGCGGACCTATCAAGTGGATCGCGCAGATTGCGAATCCACGGATGTACGAAGACGAGCCTGCGTGGCTCTTTTAACGAGAGGCGGTCCGAAGCCTGGAAGTTCACATCGCCGATCCCTGATACCCGAGCACGATAGTGGTTCCCTTGGCCACTCCTAGCATCTTGTAAACGGAGCTTTTGGACTGAGAAAATGACGCATGGGAGGTGTAGTCGGCAGTTGGCGGAACGAGCTGGAAGTAAACGGGTGACATGGTCGCAGATTGGCATAACGTATGCCTGAGGGAATGGGTTTCTTAACGCCGCGACGCGCGCGCCCATTTCGGCGTCGTTGATCGCAGGCATGCGGCGGTCGGCTATAAACGGCAAGGGTAGCGGGAAGGCAGCTGTTGTATGGTGAGGACTGGCCAGTCCAATCCAGCACTGTCACCTCGCCAGAACGAGACACAATCTCTTCCAGTAGGTGACCCAGCGCGGCATATCCTTCTCCATAGTGTGGCCGGATGTCACTCTTGAAAACACCGATCAGCGAGTATGCGATGTCTTCCTCCAATGTTGCTCTCCACGTTGAGGCCAGCTGTAATTTCTCTCGAGTGCTGAGATCGTCAGGATGGAAGGTGGTAATGGTTTTGCGGCTGATACCGATGGCATCTGCAAGCTCCTGCATAATCTCGGCGGATTCTTTGTGGTTGGAATAGGTGTCACCGAGGTATGACTTCCAATCATGGTCATAAAACTGGATCACCTTCGGCGCGAGAAGCTCTTGTGCGGTCCAGGCCCGTGTCATCCAGACACTATCTGTGAGACCACCAGGCGCTGATGGACACTCTATGCTCGCAAGAAGCACGAGCGTGGCTGCGGGCGCTTCATACCACTTTGTGCATCACCGTAAGAGATTGGTTCAACACCTTGCCGACCATCTTGTCGATACAGCAAGTGTCACTCCACGCCCACCGATATCCGTCCTTCCGAACCACGCGACATAACTTTTTCAACTTTTCGTTCAGAGACTATGAGTCCAGGTTCTAGATTGAACTGACCGAATTGACATCCTGGAACAAAGGTTCCTTACCCGCGCAGACGTGCGAAAAGGTGACATATTGAAAATATTCTTCCACCATTCGCTGGATATGTCCATTGTCTACCACCTGCGTCATTGAAGAAACCAGTTCTTGGAACCGGGACTCCAACTTGAATGTATTCAGCCGCTCCTGTCCATCACACAGACAGCCACTCTCAACATCAATGAGCACGAATGGGCATGTCTTGGAGACCACGCAGACAATGCTTTCGATAGCAGTCTCTGACTGGGAAGGAGGAACATATCTCTTTCCCAGTTCTATACGACCAAATCAACCCCAAGGCCGTTGCATTGGTCAGATAACACGTACCACGGATGCTTTGATCACAAGGGCCCTCGATGAGGGATAACATGCGGGTGAACGCAGCGATGGCTTCATCATAGCATTGCGCGCCATGCAATGCCGCATGTCTTCTCTCGTATCCCCATGGAATCAGTGGGTCTGCCTCGTTCGCCTGTGTCGGTTGGGTTGATGATTATTGGTTGCCAAGGAGAACAGAGCCATACCTCTGCGTCCTTCAGTGCATCCTCCCCAAAAGCCCAGTATTGCTCGAGCTTTGCTCCTCTTAACAAGGATACCTGCGGGATCCAACTGTTTCAAGGACAACGCAGTAGAATATCGTCTGATGGCCTCCTCTGGCTTCGACTTCAGTGCTGCATCACCGAGGTCTTCAAATGGTTGGATGCACCTTTGAAGATATTGTTGAATTGCAAGAGCAAGTTTGCCGGAATCCCAACCAAAAATCTACTAAGTAGACTTGATGTTGTTTAAAGGGAAGAATGACTTGCAACTTACGAGCGAAATGACTATCAAATGAGAATCGTTTTGAAACGGGATGGGACGAAAGGCTTCCCATGCGGGACCGAGGAGATCCAACTTGCTTTCGCTGTCTCCTCGTTCCAACGCCGAGTCTTCAAGCATAAGCAACATCCGGGCCTGTACAACACCTAATGAATTTGATTACCAGTAATCCTGTCGCTGACGCACTAAGACAGTAATATACAGTGGCCGATCATCCGCTATATCGATCAAGTGGTCTACTCGCAAAGTAGCCTCGTCGCGTTTTCCGCATTCAAACAAGATCATCGCCTGAGTGAAACAGAATATAGTACGAGTAGCAGCGTGGACAACAGACACGTACTTTGATCAATAATAGAAATCTATTTTCAGCTGGGATATCGATGCTGAAAACAAGGTCGAACATGGGTGTTGCCAGTTCCATCTGGCCAATGCCGATGTGAGCAATTGCGTTTGCAACGTGACCGATGACGGAGCGCTGGGCCTTGATAGACCTGGTACACGACAGTCAATACGGCATGAGACAACAGATGACCCGAAATTACCTTTTTGGCATCGTTGATCGCTAAGTCCCGTTGTCCGAAACGACTTCGTATAAGTGCGCGTTGAGCGAGTGCGTGTGCATGGTGAAAAAGATGTGCAATTTCCTCTGTTAAGAGCTGTTCGACACGAACCAAGTCGCCTTGCGTCCACGGTTCGAACGTCGCATAGTTGGTGGGCATGAGTGGCAACTGCACTAGGAGGGGCGTTGATGCGATTGGAATATGCAAGTGTTTGGAGACACCCACGATGCAGAGGGCAAGGGAAGAGAGCGCAACAGACCAAACTGGACTTGCATGTTCTATGACATTCCCGACCTGCTTGTGCGTAACGGCGTCTCAAAACGATAGTGACTTGAATGCAGCAACAACAACGAATTTTTAGTTGCGCGAGAGGGCGAGAGAAGCAGAGGATCCACCACCGGGAACGAACCATTGACCGAGCAGGGAACCTGAAGATGAGTCAAAACACTTGACTTCGCTGTACGAGACAGCAAAAAGCTGATGGCCGTCAGCAGACCAGCCGAGCG